>SNQJ01S0078006.1:0-25994 GCA_010110895.2 Picea sitchensis | reverse complement strand
AGTGTCCATGTTAAGCACTTTTCTGTCTAGGGTTAAGGTCAAGCTCTAGAGGTGATCTACCTGTCCGCAGGGAGATTTTCCTACAACAAAGGGCATGACCAACCATTTGAAGGGACCTTCTTTAGATTTGAAAGTTGTCTTCCATACATCAGTGGGTTTGATGGAAACCTGGTGGTAGCTAGACTTGAGGTCAATCTTGCTAAAGAATTTGGTCCCCTTGAGTTGTTCAAGAAGGTCATCAATTCGAGGAATTGGGTATTGGTTCTTGATTATGATTTTGTTTAATGCTCTGTAATCAATGCAGAGCCTCCAGGTCCCATATTTCTTCTGCACTAGTACAATCAGGGTTTTGCAAGGGGAGATGTTGGGTTTGATGTGCCCCTTTTGAATCATCTCTTGGATTTGACGCTTGATTTCGTCATTTTCCATCAACGAGTGATGATAAACTGTTCCAATAGGCAGAGGTGCACTGGGGGTTAGACCAATTGGATGCTTGAATTGGCAGTGCATCGATACCCCGGTAGGTGAGGAAAATATGTCTATGTACTCTTCCACAATTCCGCCCACTTGATTCTGTTGCAAAGAGAGGCTCTGTGTAGAGGTCACGAATGTGGCGGTGACCTTCTGCTTACTGTGAGAATGAATCACAAAGAAGATGAACTTCTCGGTCTGTGAAATGACCTTACTGCATTGCTTAGTAGAGATTAAAGAAATAGAGGTAAGCGATGCTACTTCTGTTATCCTGTACAATTGTCTACCCAAAGTAATAATAACACTGCGGGGTCTAGACTCATACACAACATGACGCTTCCACAAATATGGTTGTCCTAAAAGAATATCACAAACTTCAAGGGTAGAAATATCACACAATACCTTATCTTTGAAGGGCTTGATGCCATAAGGAAGATGACATTGTTAGCTGACGCGAAGATCTCTTCCTTGGCGAAGCCAGCCGATGGTGTAGGGTTGAGGGTGCGGTGTCATCGACAGGTCCAACCGCTTGATGACCTCTTCTGAGATCATGTTATTCTGACTATTGTTATCGACAATGAAATGAAGTAGAGCCCCCTTTACCCACATTCGTGAGTGAAAGATGTGTTCCCCTTCCTCTAGTTCTTCTGGTTTACTTAGTTGGACTTTGGTGGTAGCAATAGTGGCACTCGGTTTGACATCGATAATTCTCTTCCTTCCTTCTAGATTTTATTCAGAGTTAGAATCTGCCTCAGACTTGGAAGCTTTCAGCTCGGTCACCAGTGATTTCTTGGAGTGACATTCTTCAGTGTTGTGCCAAGGGATTTTATGGTATTCACACCACTTTCTCGTGTCCTTCTTCAAATTCACATTAACCTTCTTGTGTTGCGGCTTGGATTGGTTGCCCTGAGAGTGGCCATAGTTTCTTTGTCCGTTGTTTTTTGGGTTGGGACTGCCTTTGTCCTCTTTCAGCTGTGAGGAGTTTGCAAATCCAAAGTCTTTACTCTTCTGCTTAAATTTATGCTTGATCTTGATAACATATCTATAAGTTGTACCCAGTGATGCGATGTCCATAAAATCCATTTCTGTTTGAATGTATCTATGCAGACAATCGCGATATTTGAGCACCATATGTCATTCAGAGTCTTTGATACCCAATTTGGTGCACAGGGTATGGAACATATTGGTGAAATCTAATACTGTCTAGTCCCTTTCCTGACGCAGGGTGGTCCATATTGTGTACTAGTCCTTGTAGCTTCCAACTGGGTAGTACTGTTCTTTAATGGAATCCATGAAGGAATCCCACATGGGGGTGACCACAAATATTGCAGATTCTTCTATGGCCCTTTTCTCAGAGTAAGTATCCCACCAGTCCTTAACATAGGGGACGACCTTAAGGATTGCAAAAGTAATCTTTTCCCTATCGGAAAAATTGTGGACCGAAAAATACCCTTCGAGCAGATTCAACCATTTATCTACAACATCTGCATCTATCACTCCTTCAAATAATGGAATATCAAAATTTACTTGTACCTTGAAGGGGGTTCCATGGTCGCTTGATGAAGATGCGTCTCCTGTGGGTAGTCACCGAAGGATCTGTGCAAAGTTGTCCATCATTTCTTTCCTTTTTCGCGTAAAGGCTTCCTCGAGCAACATTTTAAAAGGATCTCCTGCTCCATTATATTTCTTCTCGTCCCCCATGAGTTGTGTTCGGGCTCGGCGTGGCCGATCTTGCAAAGGCTCGACTGGTTCGAGTTCCAACTTCTTGTACCCAGATCTTGTTGGGGACATGCACGAAGAAAAATAAATGAAGAGAAGACCGCTCTGATACCACTGATCTGAATTTATGAGCGGAACAAAATAAATAACATACTGAATACAATAACACAGAGATATAGAGAACAATAACATATATCCAGTGAACAATAAATTCTGTTGAATAAATGAAATAGGTTGAAACTGTAAAAATGCAGAACTGAAAACAACTTGCTCGAATGGTGGTAGCTATCTTTGAGAAGAGATGTGGCTGCTACACGCATCCTTCTGAGTAGAATGATTACAATGAGGCCTCAGAGGAATTTTTAACATTACTCATGAATGCCAAAACCCTAGACATCCAAAAACCTAACCCTAGGAGATGAAATGCCAAAAGTTATGTGGGCCTCGATGGGTACGATGGTACCTCAACTTCCCGGGGTCGTAACTTTTGCATAAGACATCCATTTTAGGCCCGTGATAGCTCGTTGGAAAGTTGCTTTCAAGAAATACACATTATGCCATCAATGTTTGACTTCGTCTACAGTTTGAGTGTGGAAAGACAAAAAAACATTGTTTAGGGCCCCAAAATGACCCTGGAAGTACATAAAGATGTATTGACATGAAAACTTCCAAAATAATCCAGTTGGATTAGGTGGGTAGCCACCAATCTCCACCTGGAATCTATGTAGAGATTCAGACAGCCCCAAAAGTGTAGAACCCACAATTACAAATAATTGCAGAAGAACGTGTTGAACTAAAACTTTCAAAAGGATCCAGTTGGAATAGATGGGTGGCCACCAATATTTGCGGTTGCCCGCATGTGGGATTCCTTCAGGGATTCTATTAAAGAACAATACTACACTGATGGAAGATACAAGGACCAATACACAAGATGGACCACCATGTGTTAGGAAAGGGACCGGACAGTACCATATTTCACCAATATTTTCCATACCTTGCGCACCAAATTGGGTATCAAAGACTCTGAACGACTTCTGGTACTCAAATAATGCGACTGTCTGCATAGATACATTAAAAAAAATTGGAGTTTCTAGACATCGCATCATTGGGTACAACTTATAGATATGTTGTCAAGATTGAGCATAAATTTAAGAAAAAGAGGCGGGAGTTTGGATCTACAAACTCCTCACAGTCGAAGCAGGGCAAAGGTGGCCCCAACTCATCAATGGTCTATCTACTGTTCAACAAACTGCTTTTGCATCCTCATCTCCTTGACTTCCTCTGATCTTCGCTGCAATTCATCAACTTTCATACATAAATAATCCAAGCCATCCACTATCTTACCCAAATCTCCAACTATCTCTTCAACATCGACAAGCCTTCATTCCATAGACACAAGTTTCCTTTCATTCTCTATGTTAGGCTATCCAACCATCACCCCACATCATCCAAGTTCATCTCCACAAGGTTGTCTGCTATGGTTTTCTGCAACAACCATCTACAAGGAATACATCAACATGCCTCCTTCCTTCCTCCTTATGGAATGAATCAAACATGGAGTTTGTCTTGAGAAAATGGCCAAATTGTTCAAGCAAGGAATAGGTGTTGCCTTTTCCTTCCTCATGAAATCCTGTCCCAACAACTTTGAAATCATCCATAGGAACAATGGTGAAACTCATCCTTCCGCACCAGTCACCAAGCTTCAATGAGATGTCCTTGGCTACACCAAAAACCCTCTCTACACTTGTGTTAACTATCTTGAAGGTTGTTTGTGTTGGTTTAGGCTGCAACCCAAGCCTCCACACCATGTCTTTCCTCAAGAAATTATGAGTCACCCCTTTATCCACCATGGCTATCATTGAATTTCCATTGAGTTTGACCTGCACATAGAAAATTTCCGTCTTGTCTTGCTCTTGGATCTCCATGGATTCACCCTCCATGACAACATTAAATACCTACAAGACTCCAACAGATGGTTTGTATGTCTTCTCCAAATCATGCAACTTCTGTTTCAAGGGACAATTCTTCGCATAATGCTCCTTGGCACAAATCCAACACAAAATCAACTTCTTCTCTTTCGTTGCCTCTGTGTGCTTGGCATAGTCTTTGTTTCCCTTGGATGTATGTGTATTTCCTTTATCTTTCTTCTTCCCCTTCCCTTGTTGTTGCTTCTCACCTTGGGCATCGTCATTGTTCCTAGGACCTATCTTGGGTTTGCCTCAAAAGTCTAACAATTTGTCTACTACAATGATTGCTGCTACAAGAGTCTGTGCCCTCTGTCACTGTAGCTCACTATGCACCCACGATTGCAAACCATTCATGAAGTGGAAAATTATATATTCTTCTAACATGTCTTTGATCTCCATAATGAGCCCTGTGAACTCCTTGATGTAGGCTTGGATCTTACCAGCATGCTTGAGAGACAAAAACTAATTTCTTGTGATCCATGCTTAGTTCCCCTAGCTAAACTATGCCTTCAAGGTTGCCTTCATCTCTACCCAATTTTTGATCTTCTGAATGATTCTCCTAGTTTCTAAGTATTCCACCCAGTTCATCTGTCATAGCTTAGCGGTTCTTGCCAATAACATCGCTGCAATGTTCACCTTGGATTTGTCCAAACTCTTGTTCAACTGCTCCAAGTACTGCTCGATGTCTCAACAGAAGTTGCAAAGCAACTTAGCCCTGCGAGTACCATCATATGGCTCAGGTTCCTTTATCTTGATCCTCATCAACATGACAACAAATTTATGTCCATTAGCGAAAGCTCGTTTCAATAATGTGACTGTGTCATCTTAGTCCTTCAACCTTTGTGTGACTTTGGCAAGTGCATCCTATGCTACCTTGAGTTTATACTAAACATCGTTGGTAAAGGTGTTGGTAATCACATTTGTGGCCGCCTGACACTCCCAGATGACTTCATTAAACCCATGCTTCATCCTGTCTATCTCAGTCTCCATTTGATCAACCTTCTCACCATGTTGGCACATTGTGTCTGTCATATGTTCAACATTCTTCTCCAAGATAATGAGTAGGTCCTTCATTCTACTGGTCTTGGACTCCCTCTCGGTGTCACTGTCATCTACATGCGAAGCTAGCCATGGATGGCCCTCCAAGTGTTTTCACTTTACTTGCAAAGGGTTCGTCCAAGACCCAAGAGTTCTTTTCAAGACTTCTTCAAAAGTCTACGATCAACTCTGTGATCGGGTTTGTGACACGTTTTGTGACAGTCATGCATTCCTTTGTCTTTCCCAAGTGCTCGGTTCACCCTCGAAACTCTATGCTTTCCCTGCTCAAGGGGTTCACCCAGATCTATTCATAAGTCACGACTTAGTCCGCAACTCGGCCCTTCACTTCCGTCACAAACCACCAAGTCTATGCTCAAGTTGCCTTTGCGATGGGTCAATCCACTTGACTAAATCCTCACCAAACTTGTGACCAAATTGTTTCACCAAACAAATGTGCCCCAATACAATTGTTCTGATTACAGTAGTGGAAAAAAACTCTAATACCACCTGTCACGAAAATAAAAATAAAAATATAGTAAAACAAACATATGAAAACTTAATCTGTAAAACAAACATATAAGTACTATCAGGATCAACTAAATATATATTCTCTTAAAATATAAGAACCTAGAAACCATGTCGAGAATTAACAAGCCAAAAATACATATAGACACATGACTACTAACAAAATCAACCAAGTATATATTCTCTTAAAGTATAAGAATCTAGAAACCATGTCAAGAATTAACCAAGCCAAAAATACATTAATGTTGTTGAATCTACACGTAATACTACTATGCACATTTTGCAAATCATGAATGAAACTTGGATACATACGATTCGATAATGTCTTTGCCCAATTATAAATGGAACTTTGATTCATATGATTTGTCGTGATGTTATTGTAGGATATAACAACATGGAATTTGATAAATTATCAACATTGATTTTTTCCAAAATTTGATATGGGCATCAAATGCATATTTTATTTATATAAAGATAATATAAATATAAATGCATATTATATTTATACAAAGGCAGTATGTATCTGGTAGAACCAATTTAGTTTTGCACAATGCATAAATCCCATAAATCTAATAATCATGGGTATGTTGAATGATGCAATGTAATGTATATATGAAATGGTTTTTTTTTTGGAATTGGGGATATAAATTTACATGAAATTATTATTTTTGTTGTTTAAAATTTATTTTTGAATATAAAAATGGATTCAACATGCTGAAAAACTTTTGGGGCATTGGGATTATACAGAAATAACTATTCAAATATATATATATATATATATATATATATAACAATTTTTCACCGGATTTCGTGAATCTAACAATTTTCACCAGATTTTTGACAAATGTCCCAAAAAAATATAACAAAAAAAAATCGTTTCCTAGAATGTTTATACTAGGAATTAAAATATAATAAGTGGATGCATAAAATTAAATTGGACTAAATGGACAACGGGGAAATATCCACCGAGTAACATAGTATTAAGAAATTCAAGAGTCAAAAGTGACATGAGACTATCCATGAGTATTTTGGTATGAATGGTCTGTTGTTGCCATGCGTTTGCATTTTTCTGCATCAACCCACGAAATAAGAATTCATGGTGTTGAGGTTACTATACACTGTGTAATTATTTAAGCGGTGTTTATGTACACTTACTGTACACTCTGTGATGATGTCGTCACATTCCACTTGGAGGAATATATGTGGATTTATTGTTGTCAAGTATAAAGATCATGAAATATTTATGGACCCCTCATATAATCTGTCAATAAATTTTGTGGAAATCATGTTCTCTTTGAAAGACGAATGTTTTTTTTACTTTAATTTAGATGAGTGGATTCTTTTTAAAATGAATTAAAAATGTGACGAAAACTAAAATTTTATAGTTAAGTTTTTCATAATTAGGATTATTAATATGTATTTTGTAGGATAAAATTTAATGTTGTATATGTTGGGATAAAGTTACAAATTGGATGGTTTGTATCCCATCATATATTGCATTATATGTTTCAATGAAGGGTGCATACTATTCACCATTAATTAGGTGCAATTTATGAAAATATTTTTAACAAAAAATGATTGAATTTGTTCACTTTTAACTTTATTTTTTAATGTTCAAAATTCTATTAAATGTTCATACTTAAATTCATGGCTTTTGGAAAAAAGGAAAAAGACTATAAAAAATAATAGCCATTTCTATTCAAAAATTGGATGTAAATTACACTTCTCAACATGCACATTCCATGTACAGAAGTAAAATTACACAAATAATGCGCATTCCATGTATAGAAGTAAAGTTACACAAGTAATGCACATTCCATTGCTAGCTCTTTAATAAATAATCTTCAATTTTTTTGTTTTTTCCCTTTCATTATTGCATTGAGAGGTGCTTTTTACAACCTAGTGTATGAGAGATGTGTACACATGTCACGTCACCATTGTAAATGGACATGTCACCTACCAGTATGGCTAGGGTCTTTTTTTTCATGGACTCTTCTCCTTTCTTTGGTCTTCAACTAAAGGCCCTCTTCTTAAACAATCTAGAAGTCCTCCTAGGGAGCTCAAGCAAGTCTCTTATTACACATGCTTAGCTTTGCATGCCTTTCTCTACATGCACTAATAATTTGCAGTATTTTTTTTACTTACCTTGCCATTGTAGAGTGTAAAGGTAAGCTCAATTCATTTGCATGCTCATTATATCCTCATGCCCAACCTCTACATGACTCTTACTCTTTGAGGAGTGTGGAACATAGAGGTAGCTATGACTTGTTCAAATCTCCACATGCCCACATCTCTGCATAACCCTAAATCTCTGTGTGCTTCCTATTGTTGCCTAATAAGGCTTACTACCCAAAACGTTTCTTCCACATTCCACATCTTCCACTTTTCCACATTCCTTTTTCCACATCATTATCCCTCCACATTCCTCTATCCACACCTCCACATCATTTCCAATACATAATGCAAAGGTGTGGAGCTACCCATCACTTCACTCCATCTCCTCCTTACCGTAATCTTCTAAATATGCCTCCACTACATATCCTAAGTTTTTTCCCCACTTACCTTGCATTCTTCCTGATTCAAACTCCAAGCTATCAAAACATGAGATGTGGTAAGCAAGAGGACCTATGGCATGGTGACACTTGGTATGCAGGGTTTTAAAATTGTGACTGAGTACTGACATGCATGTGTGACTCGACAGTGATTGGGTGACGATGAAATCTATGCTCAACTCTAAGTTGGAAGGAAGAATGGTTAAATACAAAGCTATAAAAGAACACTTTAAAATGATGATGAAGATGGGTGATAGTGCAAAGGAAAAGGGTCAAATCAAGCATCAATCTAAAGTCAAATGTCAAGGGTATTATCCAAGAAAATCCAATGGTGGTGATAGAACAATGGTCAACAATCTAGAATGATTGTGAGGGTTGAATATGCATCTTTGTTTTGGTGAGGTAGGCCTCTATATTTAAAACCATCATAACACATGGCTTAAGCATATGAATTGTGGAGGATGAAAGATGGTTTTTGAAACCATGATTTTTTCCTCCACAAAATGTCTTTCATCTAAAGGTGGTTTTCATAGGTATAAATGATATTTGTTTTGAATAAGTGTGTAGTTGTGTTCATTGTAATAAAGATTGAATGGAAAGAGCACACCTCACAAGATGATAAAGCAATGATCATTGAATAGGGTGTAACATCAACAACTAGATTTACACCTGACCAAACCAAACCAATGGTGGTTATGTCTTCATGACATTTGAAGGAGAGTGGGCTTCCTTGGTGTTCTCCCCTCATGAACGACTTGAACCACCAACACATTCCAAATAAATGGATCAAGTCAATTTTGGTGTTTTGAGTTTGAGGGGGGTCACAAACAATGGATTGAGTTTCCACTAAGATCATATATATGGCCCTTATCTCATCACAAAAGGTAGGGCCACCTTGGGATAAAAGGTATTAAAATGCCATGAACAGTTGATATTTTCCCCTTTTGATTGAGATCAATGACTAGTATTCCATCATGATGTGGCATGTCATTTGGAATTAGAAATGGCTAAAGTATCGTGAATGGTCTAGATTTGATTGGATGGGAGATATCAATGATCCATATCTCATCACAAGTGAGGGATTTTTAGGGAAATAAAGTAATGTGAAATGCCACAAATGGCCCCAATCTATCCTACCAAACTTGATCAAGGGATGACATTCCATTGCAAGTGTTGAGTTCATTGGGTGATGGAGAAGATTAGAACCTTGTGAAAAACTGATATTCAATCTTCCAAATCAGATTGAGGGATGACATTGCATTGCAAGAGTGAGTTTTGTTGAGACATGGGAAGGATGAAGATGTAGTGAACCATTGATCTTGGCTCCAATGAATGAGATCCATAGTCCATATGTCATCATATGAGTCATGCATGGTTGATCATCTAGACAAGCAAAACACTTTGAAATATCCCCAAAGAGGTCCACATCATAGATTTCCCCTCTTTCTAAAGGGCCACCTAGTTAGCAAATACCCTCTCATATGCCAACAACAATTTAATCTCAAATGGAGTTGCCTCCTAGAATCAAAAGAAAACGAAGTACCCAAAAGGGAAAGAAACCAAAATAGTAAATAATCATATTTTTTTAGACTTCTCACATGTATCCCTAATTTTGTGGGATTAAGGGAGAGTGGTGGCTTCTAAGAAGAAATAAATCCCTAAGAAATAAATGATTATTCTACAGTGTTAGTAGGCCCACCACCAACTATATAAGTAGCCCTCAACAACAGAAAAAAATGATTGATATTTTGACACATTATAATTATTGAATTTTTTATTCATTGCTTCTATGCTGGGAGGATCAATCACATTGGTTGTGTATTATTTCTTTTATCATTCTCTTCTTCTTCATAATCACTACTATAAGCCCCATATTTTGGAAACAAGTAATAAAGGGTCCAGTGCAATGATTTTAAAATCCCAACCTTTGGTGCCCTTCTTGTATAAATGAATGGTTATTTTAGACTCAAGATTTTATAGTCCCCAACACTAGAGCTGCTATTTTATAAATGATCTATTGAATTTATTATGTAATTAGGTCTGAGGCACATTGCCAATAGAAAAGTAGTAACTTTCAAAGAGTTTATTCATGTTCTTCCAACTTCTGTCTTATTTTTTTTGTGTTGAATGAATTAAAGGATCTATGCTTGGCCTTTCCCATCTAGTTTTTAGTGTTAAATGAGTTTGTTAAATGAGAAAGTAGTATGTTGCTTATTCTTTTGATGCATGCTCAATCTATAAGAATTATGTCTTATGAATATAGAGTAATGATTAAGGCACCCTCATGCAAACATTCCTAAGAGGATCGCGGCGATGATGGCTTGCATAGGGCTCTGTGGCTAGGGTTTGCTAGCCGCATCCCTGAATCCATGGCGAAGGAGTGTGTGGGAGAGGGAGAGGGAGAGAGAGGGAGAGGGATAGGAGCACTACCATGGAGTGAACGGACAAGGGTGAGGGTCACTACCAGAGGCGTGCAGGCCTTGCGGTGTGGCGCAGACCGATGCGGTGGGTGTAGGGCGGGAGTGGTCCTGCGGTGGTGGTGGAGGGTTAGTTTCCTGTGGGATCTGTGGAATGATGGCTTCAACTTCGGATGTGGGTGAGCTTCCTTCTGTTCGGGGACGAGTTTCTCCCCGCGCCTGTAACGACTTCCGGTGAGGTTCCTTTTGTGCAACCTTCTTTCTGATGTTAGAGGTTTCATCTCTGGATGCATGACAATATATATCATCGGTGTTTTGCGATGGTGAAGGCTTCTGGGGTTTGTTGCAGTGGTTTTTCATCATCTCTTCTGGATCTTCTTCTTCCTTGGCTAGAAGGGGTATTGGACCAGAGCTTTGAGGTCCACACTATGGGTGAGCGGTGTTCTACGTAACACTTTGAGGTCCTTTGGGGGCATGTGGTGTTGGGTAAACATTTTGAGGTCCTTTAGGGGCGTGTGGCTTATTGGTTTAGATATTTTTCTTGTTTTGTTGGGGTTTATCCCTATTTTGTATTGCATGTTGCAGCATGTGTGCTAGTTGTTTAAGAATCCTTACAGATGTAAATCAGATTATACACTAATATAATTTTGAGTGAATTTTCTATTGGAAAAAGAAAGGCACCCTCATGCATTGAGTTAATGAACTCTACTCTAAATAGTCTCTATGTGTTTCCCTTGCACCACCTATAAATCTAAACATTAAATAACAATGGTTGTAGCAACTATTTTCATGCACCATTTGTTTTTGCAATAAATCCAGTCGAAGCTTCATTGGGAAATTTTTTTCTAGGGTGTTATACTAGCACACATAACTTGAATAAGGTAGGGTACCCCTTCTTTCCTGAGTATTGGTTCAAAGGCCTAGAGTGGCATAGAAAGGTGATCCTACACACTAAGCCTTGGCATTGAGACTCTAAGTGTGGGATATGGGAACAACCCAAGGGACAACACTTCCCAGCTCCATATACCTTTTTTCCTTAGTCAACTTCCAATGCTTTCCCCTTTCTTTAATGTGGAGTGTAGAGGTATCACCTCCCCTCTAACTCATGTTTGTCTTCACATGCACGGAGCTTTGAAAACATTTTTATAAGGCATAGATAATAGGGCTTGAACCAAATAGATAAAGGAGTTTCTAAGAAAGATTTGTGAGCATTTAACCTATAACATGAGCACTAAACCTAAAACCTAAAATGCATTAAAAATAAACCATTTGTCTATTAATGATCCCATTTGGATTAGGCCCCAAGATTTAGAACAGTCCAAAAAAAAAGAGACCTTCTAATGTTTAAAGTAGGAACATGTTTATAGTTTGTTGATTACCAATGAAGATGGGTTTTATGTGGCTAACCTATAATCATGGCTTTGTGGATGACCTTTAATTGATATGAAACATTAGGAACATGTTTGTAGTTTTTTTTATTACCAATGAAGAGGGGTTTTATGTGGCTAACCTATAATCATGTCTTTGTGGATGACCTTTAACTGAGATGGCAAGGACAATCCTGTCTAGGATCCCAAATTACAAGGATCTAAGTGTTTTTGTTAACTTATAATTACGTGGGTAAAAATAAATTAATAAGTAAAAATTTCACAATAAAAAATTGTGGTTCTTGGGGTAAGCGAGCTCTCCCAACATTTCGTTCATAAAGTTTTCTACAAGAAGAAAAATCAAATTTTGTTGAAGATCCATTTGAGGTATCGAAACTATATTTCCATCAGTATAAGGAAATTGTTTTATCATGCCCCATGGATAAAGAAAATACATGTTGAAACTCAAGATAGAGGTAGTGTCACCATGTTATAGAGCTTTGGTCCTTCTAGTGATTATATCTCCCAAACTAGGCAAAAATATTGTGACACCCCATTTTAGAGAACATAAAAACCTTTCAAATGAGTTATAAGATGCCCTCTAAAATGTATTCTAAATTTCATTGTAGTTATTCAAAGTTAACATAAGAGGCACATGCTTCATTCTATTCATGAATTGGTGATATGATGGTTGGACAACTGCAGGTAAGCTAAGAGAGGGATGGAATGAGGTCACCCAAGATTGTAGATGTTGACTGAATTTGTTTTAGTCATGCCATGCTTGTGTGAAGATACAAGAACACTTGTTGTTAGAGGGAAAAGTGTAGAGGAATTCAAAATATGCCAAGGGTTTGTAGAGTAGCATGTAATATTGCATGGGTTGAGGAACCTCGATGGGATACATATAAAACCCACAAAACATCTGAAAATAATACAAATCAAGGTGTTGGGTTAATCTTGACGTGGTCATAGAGTATTTAAGATAACCTTGAGTCAGTCATTGATGGGTTTACCAATGGTGGTTTACAAGCCCATGGCAGTGGGTAACCCATGATATTTTCCCATGGCATACATATGATGAAGCCTATTTAATGGCTTGAGATACTTCATTGTAAAATGCCTCAAGTGTTTGGTGTTGTCCCGATTTGGATGTTTTGGCCAATTTGACCAAGGATAATAATAGTTCTATTTGGGTGTTGGTTTTCTTAGTTAAGGGTTTCTAGGATAAATATTGGCTCTATGTGCATGCATTTTGTGTTGTCTTTGATATTTATCTCTCTAGAAATTTAACACAAGGCATGCAGTAAAATTCCTATAATGATGCTCCCACAATAATGAATGGAGGTCAAAGAGTAGAAAACCATGTAATGCATGTGGACCGACTATAATTCTTTGATACTATGGCCCAATAAATGGAATCCAAGGATCCCAAAGGTAGGTTGGAGATTGCTACAACATTTTCAAACCAATACACTTCAAGCCCTTAATCCCAAAGAGTGATAATCTACCCTAACACCAATGATTTAGATCTCATGGGTTGAGAATCAAAAGACTTGAATGTCGATAGAGGAGGATATTAACCCATACATCAACCATGAAATTCATCAAGAAACTAGATTTGTAGGGGTAGTGAAAATTGACGAAAAACATTAAAGATAATAAAAAAGAATGTGTTTATAAAAAACACCACAAAAATATGAGAAAGACAATTGGGGAAGAAGGATTCTATTAAGATGAATCGTTACATGCAATGAGGTTAGTTTTAGGGCATTGCCTTCTTGATTTTAGTTCTCTTCCTACTGCCTTTTTAAATGGTGACTTTTTTATGAAGTCAACTTTGATTAATCTCAACTCCATCAATTACATGTTCATCACATTCCCTTTTACATTTAATAAAAATATGGCTTTATGCCTTATAAATCCAAACTTGTACTATAAATCCCCCAAGATTTGGATCATTGAGTGGAAGCATATGGTTAGTATATAACCAACCCATTAGAGAGGGATTTTGGTTCTAGTCGACATGACTTATTCCTTTGTGTCTTTGGATACCTACTCGGGAGTGTGCATGGGATCTATCCTTAGTTTCTTAAGGGTACATTGGTTATGTAGAAATACTCAGTCTTGAGCATAGTTGCATCTGAGTCTAGATTTGAAGGAGGAAAAATCTTGGAGGGAGTGCCAACTTATTGAAGATCGGAAGGAGAAGATCCTACAATTATGCCCCTCATCCTTCTCTCTCTCTCTCTCTTACTTGTTTTTAAAATCTAGTTGTTAAAATGAAACAATATTATTTTGGATTTGTTTTCTTGATTAATAAATAATTGGGTGTTGTAATAGTGGGCATGAATATTTGATTTTCTTTTATGTTTGGAGAACTCTATCAATTTTGTAACAATGTCCACTAGTCTTACTGGCTAGGTTGTTATAGTGGGTAGTAGAGCCCCCGTGTTCGAATATCGTGGACCTTTGGGTTGCTTACAATTCACAGGTTAAAGTTTTGAGCACATCTTACTATGATACTAATCAATAATTGTTTTTTAGGAGTGAGATGTTTTAATAACTCTTACATGCATGCATGGGAAAGTTTTCATATAATAATGTGATCTAAGAAAAAATGATTTCATGTTGATTCCAAGAATACTTATATGAATTGAAGGCATGGAATGGGTTAATGTGTCATTGCTACATATCTCTCTTCATCCTTCATCCCAAAATCATTGTGTTAGAATCTTATTTAGTACAATAATGCTCTACTACAACCGAATAAACCTAGCTTCACTCTCTTCTTTGGGTTGTTCTTCATTAGAAGTTCCCATCATTTTTTATTGCATTTTTCTTCCAAGACCTTGCAACAATTGTTCTCCACTATTCTAGTATTCACTATGGGTGTTTACCATACAATTGTTTCACCAAGTTGTTTCAAAATTGTTATTTTATGCCAATATGATATGTAATTGCTCGACCTATAGTTGAGTCGATTAATAATAAAAAACCTTAATTAATTTTGCATAAATTAAAAATGTTTATCTATATTTCACTAGCAATTAATTTTGATTGTGTAATATTTACAGATTGTAAGTAAATGAAGAAACAATGTTGAATAAATCAATCTTAAACACACTAATAACACAAATATTTTGCCTTGTTAACCCATTTGGGAAAAACAACAAGAAATGGCCTTTGTCTAGTTTTTTTTTTAATGCTCAAGAATGATTACAAATTTGAGCTATACACTCTTAGACATACATTTTTTGTATTCTTACTCCTTGGTTATGTTTTATACATTGTGGTTTGTATTTGAGATAATGTTTGTTTCTTGTGGAGAGACTCAGACACTTTTCTTTGTTCTTAAGCCTCACATTCTCAATGTTTAGTCTATATACTTTTGTACAATTAACTTCCCAAGCTACAACTCTCAATGCCAACTTGTGAGATTCAACCCTCTCCTATTCTTCAATATGTATCTTTATTACCTCCACTTTCATAGTTTCAATTTCCTTATGGAGGGGAAATAACCCCTTGAGAATCCTTGAATTTTTCTTGTAAAATCCCCCAATGTAACCACCTCCTATAATGGATCTTTTGAATTATGATTCATATTCACAGGGTTAATTTTTCACTGTGGATTCCATGTGACATATTCCAATTCATTGGGTTGTACACATGTCACCATTATATGTGGACATGTCACCTACTAGCATGGCTAGGTTATTGTTTTGTCCTCCTTTCTTCAGTCTATGAGTGTAGGCCCTCTAATTAAATGATGAGGAAGTGTTCCATGGGAGGTAGGGAAAGTATCTGTATCTGCATGCCTTGGTTCACATACACTTAGACTTTCCATTAGCCTTTTCTCTTACCTAGCCTTTGCAGAGTGTAAAGGTAAGCTCAATTCCTCTACATGCTCCTTATCTTCTCATTCCTAACCTTTGTGTGATTCTTAGCCTATGAGGAGTGTGGATTGTGGATGCAACTAGGACTTGTTTATATATCCATGTGCCCATAATGTTTCATATATCTACATCTCCATGTTCCCATAGCTCTGCATAGCCCTAACGCTCCATGTTCTTTCCAACTCATGATACCTTTTCACCTTAGTCATTTTTTGGTGCTTTCCCCTTTATTTGATATAGATCATGGAGGTATAATTTTCCCTTCAACTCATGCTTATCTTCACATACATAAACCTCCACAATTTTTTTTCTAAGGAATATATATTAGGGCTTTGGCCACACTTATAAAGGAG
Source organism: Picea sitchensis (assembly GCA_010110895.2). Classification (NCBI taxonomy): domain Eukaryota; kingdom Viridiplantae; phylum Streptophyta; class Pinopsida; order Pinales; family Pinaceae; genus Picea; species Picea sitchensis. Next base: position 9,692 of record SNQJ01S0078006.1, on the reverse strand, counting down.
GTTTTAGCAAAGAGTTGTGGCCATCAACCTACAACTCAAGCACTAAATTCAAACATAAAAGAAATTAAAATTAAATCGTTTATCTATTAATGATCCATTTTGAATCACCCCCACAAGATTCAAATTGGTCTCCCCCCCTTACAAATGATGGTCCCCATCATTTGACCCATGCTAAAGAAAAAAGAGACTATGTAATGTTTAAAGTAGGAGCACATTTACAATTTTTTATTTCCAATGAAGAGGGGTTTTATGTGGCTAACCCGTAATCATGGCTTTGTGGATGAACCATAACTGAATTGGCAAGGAAAAACTTGCTTCGATTGCAAATTGTAAGGATTTAAGTGTTTTGTTAACTAATAATTGCATGGGTAAAAATAAATAAATAACTAACTAAATTTTTCACAATGCAAAATCATGATTCTTGGGGTAGGAAACCTCTTCTAACATTTCATTCATAACCTTTTATATAGGAAGAAAAATCGAATTCCGTTGAAGACCCATTAGAAGTATTGAAAATATATTTCTATTAGCACAATGAAAATATTTTATTGTGGCCCATGGAGTAAGACAATATGTGATGAAACTCATGGTAGGGGAAACCTTGTTGTGTTAAATAGCTTTGGTCATAATTGTATGTGTTGTAGTTGTAGGTGTAAAATTTCCTCCACAAATGCCTTCATGAAATTGAACAATAACCTTTTGGGCTTTCATTGAATCAATGCATGTTAGCAGCATTCCATCAAAATTTGTTCGAAAAAGTATTTAAGCAACTAGTACATACTGGTTTTCCTTCATATTTATTGTCATTATTTCTTTGTAAGGCATACCATTTGGGAATTGGCCAAATTTTAGATAGAAAATGATATACTTATACCATTTTTATGTGGATGATGAAGTTCCTATTGAAATAGATATAACCCCATTTAATGCATCAGTCCATATCATAAGTTTACATAAGCCCTACCCTTTAATTTCTTTCAATGGTGTGATATTGATATCATATTCTTGAATTTTCGCGAGCCAATTTCCCCATTTCCTTTCTATAAATTATTGATTAAGGAGCATTTTTTAACTATAGATGTTGGAACATATGCTATAACATGTGATGACAAGATGTAAGTTCTTAAGTGTGCCACTAATTTAACCAAATAAAGAGCTCACTTCTCTAATTATGAATATTTCAACTCATAGTCATGTAAATTTTTACTCATAAAACTTATTGGAAGTTCTTCTCCTTTGAGATTTCTTTGTCTCAAAATAGAAGCAACGGTCTCTTTTGATGCAAAAGAATATATGATAAAATATTGATCAAAGTTTGGACTGACAAGAAATGTAGAAGAAGTAATTGCATGCTTTATCTTAGTGAATGCTCTTTGAATTTCTTGTGTCCATTCAATTTTTTTATCCTTTTTCAATAAGACATTTATTGGTTTCACAATTGTGGCATAGTCTGGGAGAAACCTCCTTACAAAATTTATCTTTCCAAAAAATGACTAAACTCCTTTTTTCGAAGTTGGAGGGCTCAATTCATTGATATATTTAACTCTCTCTAGATCAATATAAATTCCTTCTTTATTGATTATATGTCCCAAGAGTTTTCCCTCTAACACTACAAACAAACATTTCTTGGGATTTAGAGATATTCCATACAAACTGCATCGCTCAAATACTTGCCTTAAATGTTCGATGTGATTTTCTCTTACTTTGGAGTGAGTAGTAAGATCATCTTGATAGTTAGCCATAAATTTTCCAATTAAATCTTTGAAGGCATTATCCATTTCCCTCTGAAAAGTGGCTCCAATATTTTTCAAGCCAAAGGGAATGCGTACATATGCATATGTCTCCCAGGGTGTAATGCAAGTAGTTTTAAGTCTATCTTCTTCTACAACCAACACTTGGATATACCTAGAAAAACTGTCTAACATAGACATCAAAGCTAAACCAATTACTTGTTGCAGGAGCATTTCCATATTAGGGAGGGGATATTGATCTTTGATACTTGCTTTGTTTATATATATAAAGTCAACACAAAGACGAATCTCCCCACTTTTATTCCTTAGTATAAAAGGGTTTGAAAGCCATTATGATTGTCTAATCGGAAAAATTATTCCGTCCTTCTTCAACTTTTCCAACTCAACTTTTACCAAGGGTTTTAGTTTAGGATTCACAATCCTCATTTTTTCTTGACCGATGCAACAACCTCTAGTGATTGTACCTTCTGATTCTTATCTCTTGGGATGAAAGAGATGTTAATGAACTAAAAAAATTCATGAGTTCATTTAATCTTTTGTCATAAAGTTTCAATTTCTCTTTTTTGATCTTGTACTTCTTCTTGATCTTATTTATAACAAGTTCAGAATCACCGATTACTATCAAGTGTTCAATTTTCATTTGTAACACAAGATTCATTCCTTGTATCAATGCTTCATATTCAACTTCTTTATTTGTACAGGGGAATTTGAGTATTATGGTATGTGGATATATAACTGAATTAGGGCTCTTGTAAACAATCCCTACTCCACTTCCAAATTTGGAGCAGGAACCATCAAAAGACATCTTCCAAAATCCTTCAAAATAATTTTCTCCTTCTTGTTTTGAAATACTGGGATGATCTGGGTCAAGCATATCATAGTTTCCAATTCCAACATCAATGTAGTCCTGCACTAATTCATTTTATTTTTTCCTAAAAGAAACTGGCTTTCGAGCTTCCTGAGGGACTTTCACCATTGTTTTGTCTTTGTTTGGTAACATAATATGACTTCCATCGTTCATGATTTAACTTCCAATTAGTGAGCACCAATCTCTTTCCAAAACTACTCCATATTCTAGAGGCAAGTCCAATGCGATAATAGTGAAAACAATTATGATATTGGGGGCTACAGTTATCCAAGCACAAAAATATTTAATCTCCCCATATGGTGGGACCTTTCTTGAATATATTGCATATAAACTTTCTCCAGTTTCATAATACTTCGTACATATCATTCCCAGAGATTCCATTACTGACAAGGGCATAATATTATTGGTTGCTCCACTATCAACCAAACAATTGTGTAATACTACATCATGATTTTCGATTGTGATGTGGAATAGAGGGACTTTATGTAGATTTTAACCTTGTACAATATTTAATGCAAACATATTTCTGTAAAATAACAAAAAAGATACAATTGCAAATACAAACATTACACAAAGATTTTTCCCCTGGAAACCCAAACCGAGAAAACCTGCATATTCTATATTCATTCATAATGTTACATTGTTTACAATACAATATACATATAGGAGCCAATGGCATCCAAAACCATAACCCAATGACCTAAATTAGTCAACAACCCTAATTAATTAACTGTAAATAGAAAACCATTGGCAAACATCATGTGCCGAAAAACTGCCCAACAATGGAGATGAAAATCGAGGCAAAAATGCGACACGTTTCCTAAGGAAAAACAAAATGCATGCAAATAATATAAGACATACCCAACATTCTCCCACTTGTTGTTTTATTTGCATACAAGGGGTTACATGGTTACATAGTCAACAATCTAGGGCAACAATACCCATGGATCCTCTACACCAAGAGAACTTCTCAGTGCTCACAGATTTTGTTAATGAATCTGCAACATTCTTCAAAGTGTCCACCTTCATCAACAACACTTTCTTTTCTTCAACCATGTCTTTCACAAAGTGATATTGAATATCAATATGCTTTGTCTTTGAATGATAAGTCGGGTTCTTCACTAGAAAAATTGCACTCTGATTGTCACAATCTATCCTTACAGCTTGTTGTACCAACCCAATACCTGAACACAATATTTGTAACCATATTTCTTCCTTACTTGCATGAGTGGTTGCCATGTATTCAAATTATGTAGTTGAAAGTTCCACTACAACCTATCTTTTGCTCATCCAACTTATTTCTCCTGCAAACATGTTAAACAGATACCCACTTGTAGATCTCCTACGATCCAGATATCCAACCCAGTCTGCATCCACAAAGCCATGTATATCCAACACTTTGTCCAATCTCGGTCTTCCTTGGTAGCACAATCCATAGTTAGAAGTGCCACACAAATACCTGAAAACCCTTTTTACTATTGTCCAATGCTCCTTCCCTATTTTTGACATATACATGCTCAAAACTCCCACTGCATGTTCAATGTTCGGTCTAGTACATACCATTGCATACATCAAACTGCCAACTACACTCATATATGGAACACAAGACATGTCCTCCTCCTCTTCCTGTGTCTTGGGACATTGATCCGCATATAACTTTACACCAATAAGAATACATAACTTTATTGGTTTACATTACTGCATATTAAACCTCTGGAATATTGTCTCAACATATTTTCTCTGATTTAACCAGAGGTTCCTCTTTTTCTGATCTCGTTTCATCTCCATGCCCAAAATGAAATTTGAAGCACTGTGATCCTTCATGTCAAATTTAGAGGACAACTAATTTTTCACATCCTGGATAATCTCCTTGTTGTTTCCTATCATCAACATGTCATCGACATACAAGACCAAATAAATCAAACGATCACCAATTAATTTAAAATACACACAATGATCCTCTTTGCTTCTTATGAAACCAAGTCCCAACATATAAGTATCAAATTTTTGATACCAAATTCTTGGTGATTGTTTTAAACCATACAGGGACTTTTTCACCTTGCATATTAGCTCCTTATTTCCCTTCACAACAAATCCTTTTGGCTACTTCATATAGATTTCTTCTTCTAGATCCCCATGTAGGAATGTTGTCTTCATATCCATCTTTTCTACTTCAAAATAAAATGCAACAACAACATATAACATAAATCTTATAGAGGTTAACTTGGCAACAAGAGAAAAATCTCACCAAAATCAATTCCCTCAACTTGGGAATAACCCTTTTCTATTAACCAAGCTTTGTATTTCTCCACTTTTCCTTCTGCATTCAGATTCTTTTTAAATACCCATTTGCTGCCAATGAGATTTATTCCAGTCAGCAACTCTACTAGATCCGAAGCCCCATTCTTATCCAAGGCTTCCATTTCTTGGTCCATGGCCTTTTTCCAGAGATTTCCATCCTCTAAATCCATTGCCTGCCTGACAGTTCTAGGATCATCATTAGTAATAAACAAATCAAAATTTGAATGAAAATCAAGTGGAGTATATGTTTCCGGTAGCCTTCTTTCTCGAACTGATCTCCTCAATAATAGAGTATGCTGATCTTCTTCTTCTGATTCATGTTCTTTTGTAGAGTCTGATTCATCATCCTTTAAATCGAACTCTATTTTCTTTGGTTCTTACTTACAAGGTAGGAATTCTTTTTTAACAACATCCTTCATTTCGCTAAATACCACATCTCAACTATACACTACCTTGTTAGTTTCTGGGTTCCAAATCTTATAACCTTTGAGATCATCTTTATATGCAATAAAGATACACTTTTTAGCCTTCTTATCTAGCTTACTCTTGTTTTCGTTTGGAACATGAACATATGCATCACAAACAAATACCTGGAGGTGTGTGAGAGAAGGTTTCTTACCAGTCCATACCTCTTGTGGAGTCTTGTCATACAACACTGATGATGGTGATATCTTGACTAGGTAACATGCAGTACCCACTGCCTCTGCCTAGAATTCTTACCCTAACTCGACATCACAGAGCATGCACCTTTCTTTTTCCATCAACATCCTATTCATCCTTTCTGCAACTCCATTATGGTGAGGTGTATATGGAGTAGTATTCTTCCTTTCTATACCACACTTCTTACACAATTCTTCAAATTCATTCCCGCAGAACTCTCCACCATTATCTATCCTCATCACCTTAATTCTTTTCTCTATTTGATTCTCAACAAGAGCCTTAAACTATTTAAACCTATCAAATAATTCATATTTCTTCCTGAGAAAATGTATCCAAGTGTTCCTCAAGAAGTCATCTATAAATGATACATAGTACACAGATTTTCCCAATGATGGGACTGACACAGATCCAAAAACATCATTGTGAACTAGCTGTAAAATTCCTTCTGCCCTCACTGCACCAGAGGGGAATCTTACTCGATTTTTCTTCCCATATACACAATGTTCACAGAAATAAAAATCTAGAGAGCAGTTAGAAATACCTTCAACCATACCTTTACTGTGTAGTAGTCGAAGGCCCTTCTCTTCGATATGCCCCATTCTTTGATACCACAACACAACCTTTTCTACAGAGACTGTAGGATTTCTTTCTTCTTCAACTCCAATATCAAGAACAATGGAACTATTACACCCATCAATAATAGTTCTTCCTTGCAGCTTATACAGAGTTCCAAACCGAACTCCCTTCAACAACACCATTTCTCCTTGAACCATCCCGCAGGTTTCCTTTTTAAATATTGTTTTTACCCTTGCATCGTCCATTTTTCTTACACAAATAAAATTTATGTCCATTCCTGGGATGTGCAGAACACCAGGTAGTGTTCTAATCCTTCCATATATGAGCCTCAACTTGAAGTTTCCTCGACCTATGATTATGGTTGTCAAGTCATCACCTAAGAAAATTTTACCTCCATCATACCTTTCATATTCAAAGAACCACTCTCTATGGGGATTCATATGAAAGGATGCACCTGAGTCAACCAACCATGCCTCATGATCTACATGTGTTCTTGAAGAAGCCAAGTACACATCCCATCCTTCTTCCTTGGAGTTTTTTTCTTCTATAGAAAGAGATTCTTCAGATCCCTTCTTTTTCTCAACTTTGGATCTACACTGCTTCTTACAGTGCCCTTCTTTTCCACATCTCCAACATACCTTTACAAACTTTCCAGGAGATTTAGATCTACCCTTAGACTTAGATCTCTTACTTGAGAACTTAGATATATCTCTTTCCTGGGAGCGTCCTCTTAAAAATAATGTGTCTGTGCTCTGTCCTTCCATATTCTTCTGTCTCATCTCCTCTGACAACAAGGATGAGAACACTTCATCAAACTTCAAGGAAGTTATATTACTACCTATGGTCACAACCAGACTATCCCATGAGTCTGGTAAAGATCACAGTAAACTGATACACTTATCTTCATATGAAATTTTAATCTCAACATATACTAACTGACTTACCACAGTATTGAAGGCGTTCAAATGCTCTACCACTGAGTCTCCATCTCACATCCTCCGGTTATACAACTTATTTCTTAGGAATAGTTTATTTAATAGGGACTTAGACTAATACAACTTCCCCAACTTACCCTATAAATCCTTGGTTGTAGATTCCTCTAACACATTCAATAATACTGAATCTGAGAGACACAGTCGGATTGTGCTCTTCGCCTTCCGATCCAACCTTTTCTAGTCATCTGCTGAAGTTCCTATAGGTGTAGTACTTGGATATACCGTGATCCACTGATCTTTTTCCACCAACATATCTTCCATATTGAGCTTCCCACTACTAAATTTGAAAATTTTTGTGACAATGTAGAGACGAATTTTCGTCGGCATAGAGTCGTTTTTGCGACTAAGATGATTTCTTTTTTTGTCGGAATCCATTCGTCAATCTAACGACCGAGAAAAGAAGCCTATTCACAATAGGTAAAAGTTTGGCTAACGATGAATGTTAGTCATTCGAATGACCAATATTAGTCGCAAGAGTGACCAAGACAACCCTGGCAAACTTAGTCAATACACCACTTTGAATCGGTAGATCGACGAATATTAGTCACTAGAGAGACCAACCCATGAGTTAAAAAGGTCAAACGAAGGAGGATCAGTTAGTCGCTAGAGCGTCCAAGTGACCTAGTTTGCGACCAAATGGCAATACAAGCGACTAACATGTTGGTCACTCTAGCGACTAACACGTTGGTTTTTGCGACCAAATGGAAATACAAGCAACGAACATGTTAGTTGCTAGAGTGACCAATGTTGGGGTTTTTCTAAAAAAAAAATTATGCCATTCACACAGGAATAGAGTAGAGTAGTGAGTGTGTGAGGAGAGGATGATTGTATGCCTAAGAAGGCTATTGTAGTTCTCCCTTGAATAAGAAGAAGACCGATAATCATTTCCCGTGTTTTTTTCCCGATTTGGGTTTCCACATAAATCACTGTGTCAACTGTATGAATGATGTGCTTGGTTTAATGTGTGTTTCATCTTGCTTATTTTATGCTCTCTTAGATGCTATGTTTTGCTTCTGCTGCCCAACAAAGGAAATGGTGTTTCTGGTGGACAACAAGCATCTGTATCTCTAATTCTAATTGCATTCACTCTGAGAACTTTAAATAGACTTGGTATTATGGCTATGGTGTGGAATGCAATGAATCAAACAGTAGCAACTCAGGGTATGTTTCTCAACAACACACAAAATATCCCACAGATTGCTCAGTTACACACAAAATTGCTTGGCTCTCACACATAAATTTCAATCGGAAGTTCAATAATATTCAGAAACTCCAGCTGTATGTGGTGTCCTCGAATGGCATTGGTTTCTTTCACTTTGGTTTTGGCAGAAAGAAGTTAAAAACATCAAAGAAGATTTCAAATTGTTGTTGTCATCTCGGACGATGTATTTTGCAGCCTTTAAGATCTTGAATTTTGAACAATACCATAAAATTTAGTACTTGGGTGTTGTATCATCATGTTAAAAGATGAATAAAATGTGGACAATTGCTGCACATTAAAAAAAAATTCCAGTAAGAAAATTGTTGTTGTAATAGGACGCTGGAAGGGAAGGACAATTTTTTACGGTTTCACAAATATTATGTCACACACTCAAATCCAATTTGTCAAGAGGCATGGTTGGTTCATTACAGTGCGTCATTGAGGAGAAATGTCATCCAAGAGTGCCAAATCATAGTTGAACAACAATTATCAGAATTTCAAACAACGCTCGAGTGCTAGTCTAAAGGAGTGAAACAAATAATGCCAAGGGAGTCAGCTCATACAATTTCAATTTTAAAACCAGTAAAATTAGCAACCCACCAAGGGAATTCACAAATTCTCGAGCAATTGCAATTTTTAAATCAATTAAAGGATTTCGATTAAATTGAGAACACCAAATTTGTTCTTGAAGTCATTTTCAAGCATAGACGTTGATGAGATTACCAATTTTGTTTTGGGAGCCGACATTGACTGAAAAAGTAGATTGTATGGAAGGTCCTTCTATTAAGGAAATCCCTATTGCGACAGGGACTCAATGTTTTATAAATATGGATATGGAGTGACTAATACTGATGGTATGAACCCTGTATTAGTTCATTAGCTAACAGGTCGATCTGTGCCACCAATTTTAAAGGAAACAACTACAATTAGAAATGAAGACAGTTACTTTTGGGTGAAAAACATAAATAGTGGCTTTAATTCCTTCATCAATTTGATAAATGCTTAATCATATGTATTGATGCTTTATTACTTTAATTAATTGTTGATCACTCCATAAACAATGTGTGAATAATGGTAACTAATAATGAGCAGTTATGGATGCAGAAGATTCACCAACCCTCCACCATAGTAACAAATCTAAAACATATTTTCCACGAATGAGAAATGAGTTTGAATCATCGACCTATAATATCACTATGGATATCGAAAATGTTGTCCAAATGCAGTAGCAAGGAAAGTGTTAAGAAATAGGGAATAGATTTCACAAAGTGTGGGTTATTGTAGAAGTGAAAATCAACTGTGGAGTTCACAAAAAATCATGGGAGGAACATTGAACATAT
>SNQJ01S0078005.1:36308-64606 GCA_010110895.2 Picea sitchensis | reverse complement strand
ATGACAATGAATCTTCCAATTTCATCCACAAAATAAATGTCCATTGCTCTCTAAAATGTGGCCCCAACATTCATTATACCAAAATTCATTTTCACATACATGAAATTTCCCCAAGGTGTAGTGAACATTGTTTTCTCTTGGTCATCAGGGTGGACTAAGACTTGGTTGTAGCCAAAAAATCCATCTAACAAAGAAATTCTACTGTATCCAACAACCTTTTGTAAAATATGATCCATTTTGGGCAATGAATAGTTGTCTTTAAGCGATACTTTATTAAGGTTTCTAAAATCAATAAAGAGTCTTATTTCTCCACTCTTTTTTCTGGTAGGAACTAAATTGGAAACCCATTTTGAGAACCTTAATGGGACAATGATTTTAGCATGATCCATTTTCTTTATTTCCTTTTCAATTAGAGGCATCAACTTGGGGTTAATTCTCCTAAGTTTTTGTTTGAAAAGATTATGATCTTATTTTATGGGAATTTTGTGTCGTATAGTGCTAGTATAAGAGGATTTCAAGTCTTCATAGCTCTATGCAAAAACATCTACAAATTCTTTGAACAATTCTATATACTTTTGTTTTTTAGTAGAAGGTAAAGATTTGGACAATTTAATCATTTTTGGTTCCTTATCAGTCCCTATATTACAGTCCTCAAAATCTTTTCCAGTAGGTTCATTTTTTGGTTTTTTGGCTACATCATTGAAATCAATTAGTTCTTCCAATGGGACTAACCCTCTAGGCAGAATGTTATCCTTTAATAGAAAAAAATATGAATTTTCTTCTTTTTCATTTATTTCTTCTAAATCTATTTTATTTACACTTTCATTATCACTATATACATCAATGTTTTCACATTCATATTCATTTTTGGATTGCAGGAAATCATCCATCTATTCATCATTACCAAAAAATTGCCAATACTTGATATTGTCTAGGACAACAGGTCTGCATTTCACCTCAACTGTGTATTGGCGATTAGGATGAAATGGTATTTTACAAGTGGCTGCTAAAGTATCCAATCCATCAACAAGTATGTTTTGGCCTCTAGGAATCACTTGCAAATCATATTTAACAAAAAATTGCAAGAAATAAAAAATAACATTTCTATAGGCCCTTAGTCTTGGGTGTTTGGAAGAGTAATCACCTTTGATCTATTTTATGATAAGTTCATAATCATCTCCCACTGAAATTCTTTTGGGACCAAGATTTTTAAACAATTTTAGACCAAGCATTAATGCTTCATACTCAACTACATTGTTGGTACACTAAAAATTTAATTTATAATAATGGCTCTCTGAATATATTTTTTTTGAATTAAACACCCACACTCCAGCTCCAGATCCTTCTTTACTGACAGCACCATCAAAATCTAAACTCTAGAGAGGTTCTACTGGTTCATCAGTTTGTGTTGTCATTGTTTTATCTTCTTCAGGGGTTTCTTTTCTTTCCTACAAGTTATACACATCGTCTTCCAATTGTGCAACTTAACTTTCCATGTCACCATCATTATGTAAAATAAAAGATTCCAGATTAGAATGAATAGAGTATAAAGGGAAGTTGTGTGGTTTCTCTTGAATACTAACCATGAATTTCATCAGTGTCTCCCTATACAATCTTCTCTGTTGACCAAATAAAGGGATGGTGGCATAGGAAATGCCCATTTGTAGGGTAACCTGTAATTTATCTCCCCATGATCGAGAAAAGAACATGTCATAGTTTGGAGGTATATCTGCAACAACAATGTCCATTACCATGCTTTTGGATAGTATTTGTTCCAAGGTAATACACAAGTCTTTGATCAATCCTATGCATTTAACTTTTCTTGAATCAAAGAAGTATAAGTCCTTGTAAGGCCTGGTGATATCAAGCCCTAATTTATCCATCATATCCTTGGGCATAAGGTTGTGAGAATCACTGTAATCTAGCATGGCATTGTGCAATGTCTCATCATGAATATTTAAACTATTCTAAAAAGGAGGAACATAACCACCTTCAACTTTCCCCTCAACTTCAGGCCCAAACAACATCTCTGTTTGATCATCAACAATGTTTCATGTATTTGTACCTACTCTTGGTTCTATGTTCAAAGATTTGATCACTTGTGATCTATGAGCATTATTGTTCATCAATTATGACATAGGTATAGGTATTTTAAGTTTATCCAATCCACTTTGCAGACTGAATGTGGTAGGAGTTCTATTTTGATTGTGAAAATCTGATTTCTCAGCCACATTATTCTGTGTACTACGATTGGGTTGATTGGTGGAGTAAAACTCGGTTTGAGTTTTCTTTGGTACAGAGTCAGGTGTTCTTTTTGTAGGTACCTCTGAGTTTTTCTTTTCAGGAACTTTCTTGGCAAGAGTATCTAAGGTTTTCTTAATTTCAAAATCTTTATTGGTTGGATTATCATTAAAATTTTTACTTCTCAAGTTGTATTTCCTATGAAATTTCATTATTGTGTTTTCAAAAGCTTGTTGTTCTGATTCTTCCTCATCTAATTCAGTCTTTGAAAGGAGGAAAATGTCATGTTCTTCTTGAGTAAGAAATGTGGAATCATTGTCATTTACTCCCATAAGATTTATGTGAATGTCATCTAATCCCTCAATAATTTATTCCTCGTCATCAACATAGTTTTCCTGAAAAGGTGGCCTAATATGTTGATCAAGACCTCTCTGTTCTCTTTGTTCTCTAGGTTCTCTTTTCCTGATTTGGGGAGGATTTCTCCTGAAATTAGGATTTTGGATTTGAGGGGCAGGTTGATTTTCTATAGGTGGGTTCCTGACAGTGATTTCTAATCTTTCCATCATCCTTTCCATAGTTCTAACTAATAAATCTATCTTAATATGCAGTGGACTGGATGGTTCTTCCTTAATTGTTACTCTCCTTTCTATTCTTTTCCTATCTCTCCTCGCCAATAGATTTTGCTTCAACACTCACAACACATTTTTTCATATCTTCCAGAGTTGCATGTTTTATTTCTCTCAGTTGGTAGGACATGTCATCATCAAAACCATCAGGGAAATTAATCAAAGATAATCCTTTACGAGATTTAATGTTAGTAGGAATTGCATTATAGATATTGTTGAAATGAGTGCAATAGTCATGTACACTTTCCCCTTGGTTTCTTCTGATACTTTCATATTCAGATAAAATTTGGAGTGGGTTTTTCTTTATTTCCCATCTACTGAGAAAATACTGGTGAAAGGAAGCGATATCAACAATTCTAGAAGATGGTAATGATTTGAACCATTTCTTAACATCACGAGTTAAAATGTGTGAAAATAGTCTCATTTGGACATATGCCTCATCCACTTCCTGTAAATTGAAGAATTCATTTATTTTTTCCACGTGATGTTGTGAATTCAGGCTTCTAGTGCCATCAAATTGAGGAACCCTAGTTTGATAATCCTAGGGCATGTTGTGTAAGGGAGAAGACAAAACAAGGTGAGAATATCTTGCTACAATGATTGGTGGAGGAGGTTGGTTAACAAAAAATCTTGTAGTAGGTTGGATTATAACTTGTATAACCATTGGAGAAGTGATAGAAGATGTGGAAGAAGTAGGCCTGGGAGATATAGAATGAGTTTCTTGAGGGTTAATAGAATTTGCATAGATAGAAAGGCAAGAAAGTTTAATAGATTGTTGAATCTAGGATTTGTGTAGAGCTTGATCAAAGTCTAATGCTATACCTTGTAATTTCTCAAAATCTTGAAGGATTTGTTGATCGATATCAACTTCAGGAGAGTGTCTTTTAGGGGTTCTAGGTTGAAGGATGGTTTGATCTAGGACTGTTTCATCCATAAAGATATCAGATTTGGTTTTGAAAAGGCTATGATCAAAAGCTAGATCAAGTTGGATGTCTTGAATTGTGACAAGCTTCTCTGGAAGAGATGTGGCCCTAGGAAGAGGACTACTACTCCCTTGAATTTTTGTTGTAATTATTTTTCTAATTAATTTTTTTGGATTATCTACTACTATTACAGGTTCTGGATCAAGGTGAGATCTAGTATGAATTATTTTTGGAGACATAACTTAAACCTTTAAAAACCTAACTAATTATTTACAAATTTTAACAACCTTTGAACATTTATCTCTTGAAATTTATATCTTTTATCTTCATAAATAAAGTTTTCTTATCTAGGGAAGAAAATTTATAAAGTTGGAAAATTTGTTCAGTCCCCAGTATGGTCGCCACTATGTTATCACTCTATAATTCCCAAAGGTTGTCAAGGGTAGAAGAAATTGACAGAGGTAACTATCAAAACAACTTTTGAAACTGGGATCTATCCCTGCCAGTTTCAAAGAGGGATCTCTCTGTAAGATTTAAATTTGTTTAAGTTTTTAGATATTAGGCTAGTTATGACAGTCTGAATTTCTTTGTTTGTTTGTAAAATTTGGCTGAAATAAGGCATCAAATTTCCATTGGGCTATGGGGTCTGTATTGAAGATGAGAATTAGATTTAACTTTTTATGAGGTTTCTTCATAGGGAACGGTAGTAAAACTGTTGGATCTATTAAGATTAAATGAGATGGATAAGAGATAAAAGATGATAAAGTCCACCAAGAAAATGAGAAGTTAAGAATTCCATTACTCAATATCATATGAAAAACATATAGACCATTAAAAGACTAGAGAAAAAGTATGAAAAATAAATTATGTTCTATTGAATTCCTTTTAATGATTTGAATATGAAATACATAAATGATCACGGAGAATAAGAAGACATTCAATAAAGAAGGAGAGACATCACCAACAATCTGACACAAGAATCATGTGAATAACATGTTTTATTACTGGTTGATCCTTTTGAAAAGATTACACAATAGCTCCTGGGTGAAAAACTCAACCCTCAATAGTTTGAAGGAAGAAGTACTTATACAATAATTTAAATTAGATCCTGTCATAAATGACTAGGATATTATGGAGAAAAATATAAATAACTAGATCTCATATTACAAAATATAGGAATTATGTTGATCTATTCGGATCCTTGGTACTGATTTTTTACAAGTAGTTGATGATTCATCACTTTGACTTGATTTACTTCTCTATGCTGACTCAAAACTTCAAATCACTTTTACTCAAGCAAAGAACACAAATCTTCCCATATCTTTTTACTAGGGATGGAAACCTTGAGTAATTTTTTGTATATCTCGTCCATATTAGTATGCTTGGAAAAAGTGGACTTTGTGATGAAAATATGGTTTATCTCATGTTGGATGCTCAGTTCCAACTATAATGTTTCTAGGAAATCCTTGCCAGTAATGCTTCCCTATATACCTGCAAATTTGGAACCATCATTTTCCATTGTATTGATCTTATGCTTGTAATATGATATAGTGATGAGCTTGTCATTTATTACTAGAAGTCCAGGGAGGCCCTTCTTGTGTAGTACTTCAATCTTGCTGAAAAATATATGAACTCCAATTTCTAGCACCTGAGCCTTCTCATCTAGCTGCAACATCAATCCTTTCTTGCTCAAGACCTTCTTGATCTCAAGGATGGTCTATGTCTTGTCTTCAATTTCCAATGCTTCTAACTCCTACTTGTTTTTGGAGTTTAGGAATCTGATGAGCTCAATGGTCTCTGTAGGTATTTATCCTAGCTCTTCTCTTATTTTCCAAATTTATTCTCTATCCTTTTGTACCAATTCATGTTGTTCAAATATGATTTGTATGAATGGCCATATTTCTACCATAGATTTGTTGATATCCATAAAGATGTTTTCCTTGGCCTTAGATAATGTCTTGGCCATGACAACCTCCTTCTACAGCTACTACAGTTGTTGGTTGAGTCTTTGAGATTTATGCAATTCTACATGATAGTTGGAATGGAACATAGAATTCAGGTCTTGGAGGATTTTTACTTCTTGCAACTTTTTATTCTCCTCCCCTTGAAGGGACACGCATTCCATAGAATTCTCAAGCTTATCAAAAGAATATAAAACTTGCACTGGGATGGCTGATGGAATCTATGTTGTTGTAGTTGCTTCTATTGTCCTAACCCATGTCAGAGGGATTGATTCCAGTGGAATAATAGCCATCTGCACACTCTGTTCTTTCTCTTTGATCAATTTGTCCAACTCAACCTCCATATATCTTATCTGTGCATTATGCTCCATGATCAACTTGAGTATCTCTTCTTTATGGCCTTTAGTTTCAGCCATCTCCTTTGCTTTTGAATCCTCAGTGGATGGAAGCTTTAGTTTCTTTCTCAAGGAGGCTATATCTACATTTTTCTTCTTCAATAATTCTTCAGCCGGCTTGACATTCGATGGGTCATATCCAATCTTTAGCACCAACTCTTCTAGGAATTTTATCTTATTGTCTTTGGCCAAAGATGATATCTTCTCCAACTTCAATTGGGATTGGATGTTATTCAAAGACACCTGCAATTTTGAAGCATTCAATGAGGTGTTTGTTAGAGTGGAGAATATCATCTCCCCTATTTTCTTGTTCTTGTTCATTTGGTCCACTTGATGATAAAGTTGATCAATGGAATCTTTAAAGATGAACTCTGTGGAATTTTTCCTCACTAGTGAGGTCCATGAAGTCACTAATTGAGCGTTTCCTTCCTAATCCAATTTATGGAGAGAACATGAGAATCTATCTGACTGAAAGAACAAGAATAGGTACACCATCACTGAGGAATAATTGAACATTCATTTTGTTGATAATTTGAAAAAATGCCCATGTATGTTGTCAGCCAAAAACTGACTAAAATCAAACTACACTCTAGCCTTTTCTTCTATGGAGAAAATGGATAGAAAGCCCATGATAGATTCATCTACTCATTCATCTGAAAAATATCCTAACAGGTAACAGACAGTAGAAATAATTTGGTTTTCCCTGACAGAGAAAATTGAAGATGGATAGGGAGGGTTTTTCTTAGGCAACTGAGCATCTTCTGGCAAAAATATTTCAAAAATCTCGGCTCTTTGGGGGAAAGAGTTTTTTCAATAGAGGTCATTCAGGACTTCGACAAATAATGGGATTGTAGAGTCAATTCCTGGAATCTATAACATATGATTGATGGCTTTAGGGGTAATGGTGAACAAGGTTTCACCAGAAGAGGAAACAATGGCACTTTGGTTGGGGAGAAATGGCTAGACTGACACTTAAGGAAAAGGGGTAGGAAATAGAAGGTCACAGGGAAACGTATGCAGGGAAAATTGGACTCCAGTCTAATTTCATCACTTTATTACAAAATATCCTTTATCGAAGTGCAATTCGAAGAGGAATTCAAAATTTTATTCGGATCTAAAAATTTTGTAGTCATTATCTGCGAGGGGAATATTATTCAGGTCGACGGGAGGGAGAAGAAATGGGTTTTCAGATGTCTCAGTGGATTTGTCTTTGGGATCCATGACTAGAAGATTTTTGAAGTTGAATTGATGGATGATTTTAATTACCCGGGTTAATGGCATCTGTCGACAATAGATATTGGTGGCAGTTGGCTTGAAAACTAGATTCGGTACGGTGTTGACAGTGTCTGGATCTACAAATAGTATGAAAATTGTGAAGAAACAGGGTTAAACAATGCACGAAGATGTTCGTTATGGTGTGGGGTTATGCCTAGGAAAATAACAGTCACGAGGAAGGCATTCATTGGCCAACAGGTATGTGGTGTGTGACGTGTGTCAAGAGTTAGTGGGGTATGGTGGCAGTGGGTGGAAATACGATTGGGTGCCAGGTGGTTAGGCAGAGATGCAAGGTGGGGGCTGCAGAGCGTGCAGTAAGGGAGTGAGGGTGGGGTGGGGGGTATGAAATTGTGAGAGGGTGAGGAGGGGGGGCGGGGGGGTAGGCATTAAGTGAAGTTGAGTGGGGGTGGGGGGGTATGAAATTGTGAGAGGGTGACATGTTATGCAAGGCTCGCGTAGAGGAAATTGCTTTTTTGGACCCCCACCCCACCTTTAAAGGCAGAAAGGTTGGGGGGGTCCGAAAAGTACTGTCAGTCGTTGATATGGGCACTCCTTGATGTTGTCGATGGAAGTTGTGTGCCTTTTAGATGCAACACGACAAACAATCATATCCGTGATAGAACTTAGGATAAAATCATGTGGTCGGTAGTGCTAGGATTACCTTTTCTTATTTTTCACCAAGGTATTATTTCCTAAGGTAAAAAACATCAAATTAACTCAAATAAAAGGTATTTTAATAATCCTTTTACAATTTTTATTGAAATAAACAATGCTAACCTAACTCATAACCTAATAAACTAGCACATTAATCCATCTTAGACTGTTGGATTAATTATTACTCTAACCTAACTAATTTGGCCAAGATTAAACTATTTGACCAAATTTATTCACTAATCGTATCAACATAAATTTAAAAGGTTTGATCATGATTATACAGTATGATTCAAACCAAGTTTACTTTCATGGGGTTTTATATTTTCTCTCTTTTTTTTTATGCCCTCTTTTCATTTTTCTATTTTTGTCCTTTTCTTTCTTTTCCTTTTTCTTTTTCTTTTGTTCTTTTGTTCTTTTTCTTTTATTTTGTTTTTCTTTTTGTAAATCATTTGCAGAATAAAACATTATTTACAATAAAATATGACTAGAGGAAGAAATTATAATCACTAGTCGATACTATGAAATATAGGGTTATAACAATTCCCAAAGTACTACAAGGAATTTATCATCCCAATCATCTTTGTCGATTCACAGATTTTTGTAAGTCCTTTGTGAAAGGTCTTATTAAAGTATTTGACTTCACCATTATATTGGAGATGATAGGTTGATTTCTTCCTATAACATACCCAGCCACCCACAAGATGGGGTATGCTACCTTCAATCCCACCCTTTGACTTCGTACTCTTACATGTACCTTCTTTCTTTAATAAGGATGCATAAGATAAAAGATTTAATGACATGCACAACAATATCCAGCAAACATGCATAATCTAAGATTTATTTAAATGATAATTAAAATACGCAGCAGAATACATTCATTCACAGATAATAATATCACAACAAAGAGAACTTATATTTATAAAAATGTGACACCAACTGCCTGCAGACCAAGGACGTTCCACCCAACCATAGAGACCCCTACTCCAAATATAAAAAAAAGTGTCACCCCGAGCCAAGGCTATGAATCCACAAGGATAGTTCGAGAGTGTACTTGGGTTTCCAAACCATTCATCTCTCAAGCTCTCACAGGTTTCCCAACACCCACAACAATCCAAGTACCCAGCTCTCTTCCACCCAGCCTGTACCACCCAAGAGAATGAACCTCCACCCTTCTCTGCAATGTAGTCCCTCAAGTAGTCCTTCTCTTTTTTCCAGGGCCTCCAGCATAGATGGTCTAGAATCTCAATGCTGGAACTCTTAGGACTCACAGTTGTCAGCAAAATAGGGCACAGGCCAATGCATCTCAGACATGTAGGCCCCAAGTCATGGTTGGATTACACCATCAACCATTACAACCAAGTATCATGTGGCTAATATTCAACAGTTTGGTTCCCTTTCCCAAGACAAGACCCAGATGAGGATGTATCAATGAATGGGTGAGTGAGTGCATGAAATTGCATGAGGTAAATGAATGAACATATAGGAAAATCAATGAACAAGCCATCAATCAAACCTCCCCATCAGACCATAGGTGATTTTAAGTAACTTTGTGGGGAATAAAGAACCTCCTGGCCTTCCCCAAGAATATCACATAATCGATCCCCTCCCTTAGGAAAAAAGGGTAATTAACATAGGAATAAACACATATCCCATCAATCCCCCTCTCTTGTGGGATCATAGCCCCCTATAACTCTATTCATTGTCCATCTAGTAGCCAACCATGTATTTATTATTAATAATGATAAAAAACATTACATGTCTTGGGCACACTAGAATTTTAATAATTTTTTGGGCACCCTGGCCTCTCAACATTGTAACAATACATTATTTAAAATGGGGGTTCAAAACCTAGGGTGTTACATCCCCTCCCCTTTATTTTGGCACTATCCTCAGTGCATATACAAAATAGATATCAAAATCTCAAATTTATTCAAAACGATGTAGGTACTCTGCCTGCATGGCATCTTCATGCTCCCAGGTAGCATCTTCATGACCATAGTAGGTGAAATGAACTTTTACCAGCTCTATAACTTGATTCCGGAGCATTTTGACTTTTTTGTCCAATACCCACACTGGATGAACCTTAAAATCTTCCTCCGTCTCTACCTGAATCAGATGCCAATCAATAACATGGTTAGGGTCATATACATATTTATTTAGTAAAGATACATGAAACACATTATGCGCATTCATGGAAGAAGGCAATGAAATCATGTATGCTACTGGCCCTATTCTATCCAATATTTCAAATGGACCACAAAATCTGGTTGCCAGCTTTGTATAGCTACCCAATTTCAAAGAGCTTTTCTAGGGATTTTCTTGGGCTTCACTTTCAAAAGTACATTCTCCCCTACATTAAATTATCTAGCTGTCTTGTTCTTGTCTGCATAAAATTTCTATCTATCCTGAGCTACCTTTAAATTCTGCTTGATCTTAACCACTTGGTCTTCCATGTCCTTGAGAAACTCCAGCCCAAGCACCACTCTATCTGTTGGGTTGTCCCGACTTACTAGAGTATCGCATTTCCTATCATACAAGGATTCAAATGGGATCATTCTTAATGAATCTTGATGCCCATTATTATATGCAAACTCAACCAAGTGTAAGTAATCCTCCCACTTAGATGGCTTATCCATCACATACATTCTTAGCATATGTTCAATTATTCGATTGACTCTCTCTGTTTTCCCATCTATCTAGGGATGATATGTTGTGATAAAGTTTATATTTGTGCCAAATCCTTTAAACAATTCCCTCCAGAAATTGGAGGTAAACTTTGTAACTCTATCCGAGACGATTGTCCTATGTATCCCATGAAACCTATCAATTTCCTTCATGAAAATTTCTGCAATATTAACCGCTATATGCGTTGTCTTCACAGGCACAAAATGAGAATCATCTGCTAATTTGTCAACCACCACCATGATTGAATCATGTTTCTTATTCGTTCTGGGTAATCCTGTGATGAAATCCATGGTGATCACTTCCCATTTCTTCTCTAGGATTGGAAATGGTTGCAGCAAACCCATTGGGTGTCTATGTTCATCCTTCACCTTCTGACATTCCATACATCGAGCGATGTAATCAACAACATCCTTCTTCATTCCTGACCAAAAGAACTGGCTTCTTACTATTGTAATTGTTTTTTGGTAACCGAGATGTCCAACCTAAGTAACATCATGCATTTTCTTCAGTACCAAATTCCTCAGTTCTCCGAAGCTAAGAACATAGATTCTATTTTTATGCATAAATAATCTGTCTTCCCTTATCTCATACTCCTTTATTTTCTGTTGTACATTTCCTTGTTGTAATTTTTCCTTTACCTATAGGTAATGCTAATCTATAAAAAGACCATCTAAAATTATTCTCTTCAAGTTTCATTGATGCATACTGACAACAGTAGCATGCATGAGATGCACTCTTCTACTAAGCACATCAACAACTATATTCTCCTTTCCTTTGATATTCTTCATATCAAATTCATATTCACGTAAAAATTCCATCCATATTTTTTTCTTGGCATTCAAGGTCAGTTGTTTAAAAATATACTTCAGGCCAATGTGGTCTATCCTTAATTCGAATTTCTTCCCCATGAGATAATGCCTCCACATCCTCAAGGCGTGAACAATGGAAGCAAGTTCCAAGTCATGCGTGGCATAGTTCCTCTCATGTTCCTTAATCTTTCTAGATTCATATCCAATGACATGCCTATTTTTCGTGAGGACTCCCTCAAGTCCTTCCTTACATGCGTCTGTACATACCACAAAACTTTCATTTGGGTCAAAAATATTTAACACAGGTGCACTAGTAAGTAATTCCTTCAACAGATTAAAATTCTTTTCACACTTGAGTGTCCATTCAAATTTAGTTCCCTTATTTTGCAAAGAAGTGATGGGATGAGAATTCTTAGAGAACCCTACTATGAACCTTCTATAGTAGCCAACTAATCCCATAAAATATCTTACATCTGACACATTTCTGGGTGTTGTCCATCTTCTAATGGCTTCGATCTTCTCTGGGTCTACTGCTATGCCCTGATCTGAAATAATGTGTCCAAAGTAATGGATATTATTTTGATAAAAAGAAAACTTACTCAATTTTCCATACAACTGATGTTCTCTTAGTACTTGAAACACCAGTATTAAGTGATGTTCATTCTACTCTTCAGACTTAGAATAGATAAGTATGTCATCCAAGAATACTATGAAAAAGTTATCCAAATAATTTATGAATATGTCGTTCATTAAGAACATGAAGACAGCTAGTGCATTGGTCAATCCAAATGGCACCACTACAAATTCATAATGCCCATACATGGTCCTAAAGGTTTTCTTATGAATGTCTTCTTCCTTTATTCTTACCTGATGGTATCCTTCCCTCAGGTCAATCTTTGATAATTTGTTTTCTCCTCTTAGTTGATCAAAGGGGTCATCAATTCGGGGTAGAGGATACTTGTTCATTATAGTGTACTTGTTTAGCTATTGGAAGTCAATACACAACCTCAAGGTTCCATCCTTCTTTTTGACCAAAAGTACTGGTGCTCCCCAAGGTGAAACACTTCAACGTATGTACCCTTTATTCAACAATTCCTCGAACTACATTTGTAATTCTTTTAACTCTGGTGTGCTCATTCTGTAAGGTGTTTTTGACACCTAGGTAGCTCCTGGAACTAAATCAATTGAGAAATATATCTCCCTTCTTGGTGGCAATATGGGTATTTCTTGGAATACATATTCAAATTCCTGTAGTACCAAGAAATCTTTGAGGCTTGGCCCTTTTGTATTATCTGGATCTTCCACATGAGCTTCATACAATTGACATCCTTTCCTAAAACATCTTTCACAATGTTATGTTTTCCATTTCCATCAAGACATGTAAATGTCTTGTTATGAATATCTAGGACAACATGATTCTTTTCCAACCAATCCATTCCAATCAAAATATCGCAAGACTTCAATGGTATGATATTTAGATCAATACTAGTATTCATGCCATTAAGACTTATGGAACAACTTCTGACCACGTCATGGATTCTTCTTTTGGTTCCAGTGGCTAGCTGAACCAAAATTGTTTTTCCAAGTTTACTTTTCTCCATATGTAATCTATCCACTATCTTAGGATCAATGTAATAATGATTTTCTCCTGAATCAATCAAAATAAAAAGAGGTTGATTTATGATCTTACCTTCCACCTCGATCATATTGGATTGGTACTCTACTTGCCAGTCATTTAAAAATGCATAGATTCTTCCCAGATCTTCGATTGTTGTAACTTCTTGGATGTTGTGCATAGTCTTCAATCTATCCTTTATGTGTGGCCAATCCTTGTACAGGTGATCTTCCTTGCATCCCCAGTATTTTATTGGTGGTCTTCCCCTTTTTCCCAAGGAATCTTCCTTCTTGAAATCTCCCTTAGCATATTGATCTTGATGATTTCTATTAGTATCATTCCTATTGAAGGAAGGTTTGAATCCTTTCCTCCTCTAATCGGACTTCACATTTTTCTTGTCCTTCCAAGACTTTTGCAAATATTCTCTTCCCTGGCCTTGATCATACAAGTATTTATCCTTCCTGATGGATTCAGTCAAGGTCTTGGGCTCATCATACTTTATATTTTCCTTATAAAAGGTTGGCAATCCACTTGGAAATATTTGTATTTTCACTTTCTCATCACCAATGAACCTGACATACTTTAACAATCCAAAGAATGTCTTCTCTTACTCTGCCATAGTCATGCTTCCCAACCTGAGTTCAAAGAACTCCTGCATTTTCCTGTCATAGAAATGCTTTAATAGGTAGTCCTTCTGGAAGTACTTCTTGAACTACTTCCAAGTGATTCTACTCTCATTAATGTGCTCCAATTTCTTCAATTGGTCCCACCACATTCCAGCTTTCTCGTGTAAATGGTAGGTGGCAATCTCGGATTCCAGATTTGATGAATAGTTATGCAACTAAAAATATATCCTGAGCCCAAGCAACCATGCTTTAGCATCATCTTCCCCTTCTCTTTCACCCTCAAAGGAAGGTGGCTTGATCTTCCTCATCTCTCCTTGCAAACTATCTACCTCTTGTTTCCTTTTTTTTTTCTCATAGGAGACACCTATGGACTACTTATGAGATCATCCTATACATAAAACTTTATTTTTGAGTAAGGAGGTGAGTGGTGTCGATGAGCTCTGTTATCACTTCTGGAATAACCAGCTCTTACATGATCATCCCTTCTTTCATGGCACCTTACTTCTTCCTCTTGTACTGAGTTTGATCCCTTATTCATTTGTCTCTGAAACTGATTTAAGCTCTACAACACTCGATCATTTATCTAAATTTGCTCTCTCATCAGTCTCTCATTGTCTTCTTTGTAGCTCTACACTTCCATCTTTAGGCTTCTTACCATTTCTATTAACATTTCTTGTTCTCCTTTTCCCTTGCATCCATTGGACTCTGTCTCTATATTACAAACTATGGTATTCTAGCCTTTGGCCTCCTTATCATGACTGGAGGCTCCCTTGCCTTCTTCTGTTTCCTCAATACACATCCTGATTTGATGTGTTTAAACCCCTTAATTGTGCAAAATGTGCAAGCGACCATTTTGTTAGAATTATGCATATTATAAAAAGAATTTCCAAACCATTCTATCGGTCTCCTTCTTTTTTTTGTTCATGGAGATCATATCCCCATTCTCCGAAAATAATAGTGTCATGTTATCCTTGGCTGACACAGAATTTCATTCTGCATAGGCACTTCCTTCAAACCACCTTCTCACATGACCACGATTAGAAACCAAGGCTAAATCCTTCCTTATCACTTTTCTTTCTCGAAGACCACTAATTCGACCCTTATCCCTCCTTCCGTCAGTTCTCAATATGCATACGACCATGACCATGACCTTGCGTTTAGCTGAAAAAGCACTTGTCC
The DNA here is from genome assembly GCA_010110895.2 of Picea sitchensis. Lineage (NCBI taxonomy): Eukaryota > Viridiplantae > Streptophyta > Pinopsida > Pinales > Pinaceae > Picea > Picea sitchensis. The sequence goes on along the minus strand of SNQJ01S0078005.1, from coordinate 49,617 downwards.
AGAGCTTCAGGACTTTGGAACTTTCAGCCAGGACTGGATCAATGGTCCTTGTCCTCTTTCACAATAAACGATCGAGATCCACTTTGGGACTCCGTGCTTCAGAAGTCTCAACTTTCCTCACTTGCCTCCTCCCGGAACGCTTTTACCCATATTTCATGATCCGTTGATGGGTGTCTTCCCACATATCAGCGGTTGTGAATCACTTCGGCTCTTTGGGCTTCATAAGTTTCAAACTTTCCTCCTACATGTGCTCCCAGAGTGATTATACTCGAATTCAATGATCCTTTAATGTGTGTCTTCTGGAATCAATGGTCGATATGTACTCCAGCCTTAGGGATTTTTTGACCCAATGCAACCTGTCAAATCCTTCCCTACTAGAGTGCCCAGTCTCTGGACTCCATGATCTATTGCCACATGGTGAAATACTGGAAGCGGACACATGTACCAATCGGGCAGGTGACACATTTCATGTTCTAACTCAGATATCAATACTCCATATGCTCAAAATTAATGACACATGGCACAAATCCCATGTGTCCATGTCATCCCAGGTGACATCTACAAGCCACGTCACTTCACAAATTCTAAGATCCACATCACCTCTAGATGACATCATTGTGCCCCATCACTTCGCCTCTTCTAGATTTGGGACTTCGAGAGTTTCCATACTAGCACACTTCCAATTCTCCTGAAATTTGAATTCCCAAACTGACTAATCTATCACCATGTGTCCTTCTGGATCAGACGACTAAGATTCACTTCGGGTCTTCACCTAGAGTCCACATATCTGCACCATGTGTCCTCCTTAATATGATAGTTCAGGCTTACTTCGAGTCTTTGGATTTCATAAATATCAAAATTCAAAACTTATTTGGACCCACTGTATTTTATCTGACACCCTGGATCTAGTGACACATGGATCTCAGCAGACCAATGGTTGAGATCCTTTTGGGTCTTCAAGTTTCGAAAATCTCAAACTTCTAACCTCCTCGAATTACATGGGATTTTGTCACGTGTCCTCTTGAATTAGACGGCTGAGGCTTACTTCGGGCCTTCAACCGAAATCCACAGATTTATGCCACGTATCTTCTGAATTGGATGACCCAAATTCACCTCAGATGATCCGACGCTTGATATTTACTCCAGACAATCTAGTGACTGAGATCTATTTCAGATGATCAGACGATCAATATTTACTTCAGATCTCTAGCTCTCTAAGCTTCGGGAGTTTCAAACCTCAAATGAAAACCTATTGAACTGATTTCCCTGGAGTTACTGATCTGCTAACACGTACCTCTTGGTGATCGATGGTCATTATCTACTTTGGCTATAAGGAGTTTCGATGTTCGAGACCTAATATGTCACATCACTTAATTCCTTTCAATTTGTGGGGGCACACATCAGTGTTTTAGAGTAACCCTCTTTTCACCCTGCAATTCTCTTAATGTTGACACGTAACCCCTCTGTGAAACCATGGTTTGGATTGCGGGACCACCTTGGGGAATTATCTCCCGTGAAACTTGGTTCCCCAAAATGTTGGATGTTTGTTGATCTCTCTCTCCAATGGGATATGATGGTGGTGACCTTAAACCTTGCTTCCTTTTCATCGGATGACCCCTGTTCACCTATCCTTCAATCCAATGATATCATATCTCTCATGATCCTACAGTGGCGATCGCCCCCGAATTCGAAGGGGATGGTCATGATCCTTCAAACCCCTTACAATGGGTCTCTGGCGATCTAACTCCTGTGTAGATTCTACAATGCCATTTCTCCTGAGATTTTCAACTCCACGGTTAGAGTTCGATTTGTAACCATGAGACTCTGAACAATAGACCCAGCCCATACCATCCCGGTGTTTCAACTAGAAGCTTTGATACCAAACTGTAACATACCTAGCCACCCACAGGCTGGGGTATTCTACCAGTTGGGCACTTGATTTTTCTAAATAAATAGATAATTAAGGTTTTCAATATGAATTGCCAAACCTAGGGAAGTTTTGTTATTTCAAGATAATTGTGCACAGTCTATGATAGATTATGAAAGAAAAGACTAATCAATTGCAGTAAGGAAAATTAACACTAAAAGAAACAAAGTTGAAAAGATGAACACTGACACAAGTTGTTGACATAGCTGGAGTTCTACATAATTGAAATCACACTTCCATAATTGAAATCTAATTTGATGAGTGTATAAGAATCCTAGATTATACAATCTATTCTAATTTTCTATTTTACTCTTGCAGAAGAAAGTTATATGCTAATTGCTTAAAGGAATTCAAAAAGGGAATTCACACTTTTATTTTCTTTTGCTTGAAAACATAGATTTAATCTAATGCAGAAAAGGGAAAGCAATTCTCCAACAATATCCAACAATTGACTCTAACTCTCATGAGACACACTAATGCACATTTAATAGAAAGGGTCTGAACTGTAACAAAAAATGTATGCTAGAAATGCTAAATAGATTAATCATCCAAATCAAGGAAGTTAATCTAAAACTCAAAACAGAGGGGAGTCTGTGAGGAAGGTGGGGCCTTTCCTTCTCACTGAATCCACTCGAAAAGACTACAGTAGGTTGGAGAAAATCAAATCACTTTCTTTATTAAATCACCAAAATATTCATATACACAAATGATTCACTTTACTCTTTTTTTCACAACTAATCTTCCCTACTAAATGATTACAAAAGATCTGTTATTTAAAGATAGAGACATTAAGTTGAAACAGACTCAGAACATCCTTGAGAATTGAATATTCTCAAGCTGTTCGTATGATATAAAAGATATGTCAGCTTCACAAAATCTAGAAATAATCTTGATCACCAGCGTGAGCCAAAACGTGTAACAGCCTTGAGGATCTGTCTTCAGGATACAGATTGAATGATATACCAGCTTCCAGGATCGGTGGGATTCTGTTGCAACAGGTGTAACAACTTCCAAAAAAGGTGTGTGATTGGTGTAGTCATGTAACAACATGCAAAACGGGTGCACACCTGTAACAACTGGTGTAACAACAATGATCTTTCTTTATGACTTGGTTGTTTTTCTTTAATCTAGACACTTTGATCATTATTTGAACATTCATGGGTAAAATATGAGAAATGCTACCAATAAAACATGTTAAGTAAATAAGAATACAAAATCAAGATCAATGATTCATACCTTGGGAAAAAGGTCTTAGCAAACAGTATATCAGGTATTTTAGCATAGAAATGATAAGGTTTAATGAGCAAAAGGTATAGTGAAAAAGGGACATTTCTGGGTCCTAACACTACCTTCAATCCCACACTTGGACTTCATACTCTTATTTACACCTTATTTATTTAATAAGGACACATAAGATAAAATATTTAATGACATGCACAACAATATCCAGCAAGCATGCATAATCTAAGATTTATTTAAATGATAATTAAAATATACAGCAGAATATATTGATAGACAGATAATAATATCACAACAAAGAGAACTTATCTTTATAAAACTGTGACACCAACTAGATGTAGACCAAGGACGTTCCACCCAACCATAGACACCCCTGCTGCAAATCTCAACAGTAGTGACATCCCCAAGCCAAGGCTATGAATCCACAAGGACAGTACCAAAGTGTACTTGGGTTTCCAAATAGGTTAGATCTCAAGCTCTCATAGGTTTCCCAGCACCCACAACAATCCAAGTACCCAGATCTCTTCCACCTAACCTGTACCACCCAAGAGGATGGACCTCCACCTTTATTTGCCACACATTCCCTCAAGCAGTCCTTCTCCTTTTTCTAGGGCCTCCAACACAACTTGTCCAAAATATCAATGTTGTAACTCTCAGTACTCGCAGTTGTGAGAAAATTAGGGCACAAGCCAATGCATCTCAGACATGTAGGCCCCAAGTCATGGCTGAATTGTACCAGCGACCATTACATCCAACTATCCCATGGCTAATCTTCAACAGTTCGGTTCGCTTTCCCAAGACAAGACGCGAATGAGGATGAATCAATGAATGAGTGATTGACTGCATGAAAGTGCATGAGGGAAATGAATAAACGTATAGGAAAATCAGTGAACAAGCCACCAGTCGAACCCCCCCATCAAACTAGAGGTGGATTTAAGTAACTTCGTGGGGAATAAAGAACCTCCTAGCCTTCCCCAAGAATCTCATGTAACTGATCCCCTCCCTTAGGCAAAAAGGGTAATTAAAATAGGAATAAACACTTAGCCCCTCAAGCCCCCTCTCTTATGGGATCATATCCCCCTATGACTATAGTCCTTGTCCGTCTAGCATCCATCCATGATTTATTATTAATAATGATAGAAAACATTACATGTCTTGGGAACATTGGCCTTTTAATAATTGTTTGGGCACCTTGGCCTCTCAGTACTGTAACAATAAATTATTTAAAATGGGGTTTCAAAACTTGGGGTGTTACACTTCCTATGGTCAATATTGAATTTCTTCAGGAGTATTTGGATTGTCCTATTAACAAAGTGAGTTCCTTTATTGTTGATTATGGTTAAGGGGCATCTGAATCTTGTCACTATATTTTCATATATGAATTTAGCTGAAATTTACTTCATACATGAATCGACTGGTTCTTCCTCAACCCATTTTGTTAAATACTCAACATCAATGATGATGTATTTTTCTCCCATTCTTTTAGATCTATTTGGAAATGGGTTGACAAAGTCGATTTACCAATTGTCACATTGTTTTACTTTTGTCCAATAATCCTTATGTAAAGTCAACCACCAAAGTCCTACCTAATGAATATTTTGCATTTTTGTGTCATATTGATAATGGCCTCATACAGGGCTAAGATGAGCTTCATCCATTATTCATTCTCTTTTGTTTTCCAGAGTACATATCCTTAATATATCATTAGGTCTTAGTTTATATCAATATGCATTCATGAGGGTAAATGGTGCTACTTTTAACACTAGAACCGTCTTCTTACTTTCAAGAAGATATTCAGGAGCAATCCCCTCCTCCAAATATTGTACAATTTCATTTAAATCCTTAGGGGTGGAATTAGCCCATAATAGATGACCATCAAGTAGGTCATCGACTATCCTTGACAGTTCTTATCCTATTTCTATTTGGGATATATAATCGATGCCAAAGTTCTTTTTACCAGGTTGAATGACTATGTCAAAGTCAAATTCTTGGAATAGTAATAGAAAATGACATATTCTTCCCTAATGTACCGATCTTTTAACCAAGTATTTTAAGGCTTGATGATCGATAAAGAACGTGAAAGGATTTTCCAACAAATAATGTTTGTTTTTTTTAAGATAAAAAAACATAGTTAATTCCTCTCTCTCATCGTCAAGTGATTTCATTTTTCTTTATTGAGTTTTTGACTAGAATAAGAATTTGGGTGTTTTATCATATGTCATATGGTTGTGCTAATATTGATCCGACAACAATGTTGGATACATTAACGTGTACATGAAATTTTCTTGACCAATCATGAAATCGTAAATGGGTGCCTCCACTAATTTCCGTTTTAGTGATTAAAAATACTAATTACACTCTTAACTCCACACAAATTTGACATTTTTTCAGAGTAGCTTGTTGATAAACAATGTAATGTTGAAGTAATATCATATGAATTTTCGATAGTATCTTGTGTTCCCAAGGAATACTTTGATATATTTGTTTATCCACTATTGGATTTAAGTCAAGAATTAATTTTATTTTGACCATGACAACTTTAATACCATCCTCGCATGCAATGTAGCAGAACACCAATTGGAGTGGAAAAGATGCAATTTTTGATATGTAGAGATAGATGAATATGTCAACATCTCTCTAACATCATCCTTATCCATTGAATGTGTTATTTTATTAGGATGTAGATTGTCCAATCATAAAAGTATACAACCATTCTTTTGTAAATATATTCTTGAAATTATTTGACCATAGTTCTTAAGAAGATTGCAGGTGCATTTTTTTAGGCCAAAATGCATTACTTGGTATGTGAATGAGCTTAATTAAAAAACATAAGTTGTTTTTTATTGGTCTTCCTTGGAAATGGGGACTTAATTGTATCTAGAGAATCCATGTATAAAATAATAAAATTAATTCCCCATCACTTCATTAATGATATTGTCATCAAACTGTCTTGGGATTGGGTCAATTATGGTCAGTTTTTTCAATCCCTGGAAATCGATACATATCCTTATCTTCTCGGGGTCATGATTTTGTGGTTTCACAACCATATGATTTTTCCATTATTATTTATCAATTGGGTAAATGATGCCATCAACTAAAATTACCCCAATTTATTTTTGCACAATTGATTTATACTTTTGGGCCAACTTATATGGTTGTTTCTTGATTGGATTTGACCCTGGGATGAGGTTGATTTTAATCTCTCCCATAACTTTCACAATTCCTTAAAGATATTTGTAATCGTCAGAAAAAAGCATCTTTGTATTATCAGATTAGGTCGACTATTTATGTTGTTTGTTTGATGGTCCAATAGTCACCTATCTAAGCCATTTTTTGTCATCCATCTATTGATATGTCAAATTATTTTTTATTTTTTTTACATTCATCCATTTCGAGGGTTTGGACTCACCCAATTGTCATTAACCTTATAAAAACTCATTATAATTTGGTGGGAAATCATGCTTCTCTTAACCATCCTTTTCTTCATTAGATACTTTAAAATTTTATTTCACATAATTGTTTATTAGGGGGTGGTTCTTTTTCCATCTGAATATTTGTCCTGGAAAACTTATGTTTACCATGTCCACTTGACGAGAGCTTTGAATTGTTTTTTCATAACTCAAAACAAATTTACAAGTCAATGTTGATTTTATCCTTTCTCCTCTTTTGTACTTGGTCAGGATTTGATTTTTCAATAAAGTTTTTTATCTCAAGAGTTGTTTCTATTAATTGTGCCTCCTTAGGATTAAACTCAAAGTCTTTAATGAAATTTTATTTTATGTCATTCCAATTGAAGGTATGACCACATAATTCTTCTATATTATACCATTTATGTGGTATGTCATCCAAGGTGATCAAAAATGTGTGTGGCCAAATTATTTCATCTCTATAGCCCAATATCCTCCATTCATTCCCGCATTGATGAATGTAGGCCACTGATTCAAAATGAGGCTTAAAAATTGGTATGTCAACCTTTGTTGATAGCTTCCTTCTTTGAAATAACTCAACAAGGTATGTTGTGGTAGTGGTCTATTTTTGTAGACAAGGAGCATGATTAACATACCAATGAGCAATCTAGACAGTGAAATATTCAAAAATACTTTGTACTCGACCGCATTCCCCCACTATTTTTGAGACTTTGTCGACATGAACCAATGGAGGAATTCTCTCATTGAACCAAAGTGGTGGACCTGTATTCATGTCGGTCCAAATGAGAGTTGGGTTTTTCTTTATCTTTTTTCAAAGATAAAGAAGTCTCATTTTGAAAAAGAAGTCTCATTTTGAAAACTTATGTCCAGGTCTGGGTAGCTATTTTGATTCCCCTATTTTCGAATTGTTTATTCTCTACTCATATAGTTATCTCAACCTGCTCCTGATCTTGTGATGACATGAAGATTCTTTGAGATGGGAAATTATTTTTTTGGAACAGTGTCTAGAAGATATACATTTCTTTTATTCATCACTTTTTGTAAAATTGTTGGATAGTCTTCAAGTGAGTGATCTCCCACGCTACATATATTATAAAATTTCAAGTCAATTTTATTGGGGAAGTTGGGGATAATATGGTCATATTTCCAACAATTGAAGAAATCAAATTGACCCTGACCATCAACTCCTCTAAAACCTCATCTACCTTGATAGCCACCTCTTCCACAACCCTGATATTTGTTTCTATCTCCTAGGTCTTCATTTAGTTCAGTTGCCTCTATGTGATATACCATATGTATATTCAACTTATTCTTCCCATTCAATAAACATTCTTGTGTTGAGTGGTTATTTTCTTCGTAGATATGGCACCACTTCATTTTAACATTTTTCATTTTTTTGCAGACATACTCTAGTGTTGTGATTTGTAAAATATTGACCAATGTCTTAGTAGAGTTTGACTTGGACTCAAAAAACATTGGTATATATTTCTAGTGCATCATTAATTTATTGTATTCTTTTGTGTTCCCTTCATCTGAACAAAGGGTGCACTAGAGTTTTCTTCTCCTAATGGTCATGTTCTTTAAATATTTTTGTATAATTTCCAGCTTTTCTTCTAATCTTATTTCAACCATCAAGGAAATAAATGGTTTGTCATCATTTGTTTCTATACATTGAGCCTTTTTCAAGGATTCTTTGCATGTCTGGATGTCATACATTCTTAGCGGTGCTTTGATTTTTTGTAGTAATCATGCGATGTACCATTGAACCATCAATAACATGCAATATCTGACTGAGAAAATATTTAAATCTTTTACCATACTCCTGCAATTGTTTGTCCAATGAATTTTTTTTATTTTGTTAAGCTTCTGCACTATCAGGTTCTTGATGTCCTGATCCTTGAAGAACACAAGGAAGATGTTCTTAATTTATTCTTTTGATTGTCTTTGATTTTGTGTGAAATTCATGAACCAAGTGAATGATCTGTCTTATAGTGTTGCACCAAATTGTGCCATTTGTTTATCTTCATATATAAAGTCGAAAACATCCCAAAAATTCTTAAAAAAAAACTAGTGTCATTTCACATCCTCATCTCCCTCATAAACGAGTATGTGTTTTAGACCTATCTTAGCTTTATTTGGAGGCTTTGAACTTGGATTAATAGGAGGAGTTTTTGTTTGTCGATTTAGCAAAGAATTCATCTGGGAAGTCAGTTCTACTTCAACTTGAGGAATCTATTGTTGAGATATCAACTCAAATGGTACAATCATTTATTGAAATTCAGTTGGGATATGCTCCATTATTATTTCAACTTCTTCTATTGTTGGGATTACTGCATCCATCTGAAAACTCTTTTTTATATATTCAACAAACCATCTTTCGAAATAAAACGTATCCTAACTATTTGTTGATTTACATTATTATTCTTTTATAAGTATATTCAACAGGGGGTATGAGTCCATGATATTACTAATATGGAGGCATATATTCTCTTCCAAAATTTGATTTATTTCTAGAATTTCAATCAAAATTCTATCATGCATGTTGTTTTTTTCATCTATTTTGTACCACACCTTGGAATATTGAGGGTCTATATGAAGCCTTTGATCGAGGAAGTCTTTTATACATGGACTAGGATATTTAATGTGAGATCAATGTATCACGGGTCTTGAATTTTCAACATCCATACTCTCTACTGTGTATACTAATTGAAGGGTGTCGGTTATTGCTTCTACCAACTACATACTTTTACTCCTCTTAGGAACCATCGAGGTTGCCTCTATTTCGAAATTTGGTTGGCCAATGCCAAACTTAAATTTCTCACTCATTCCAACGATCCATCATTCCCGGGGTTTCTTTCTATTTTATCTCATTCGATCCTTGCATTATGAATTTTTTATCTCCTCTTTTGTCTTTTGTCCTACTCCAATTTATAAATGTTGGGTGAGGGATTATGAATCTACATTTGACATGCAATATTTGTCTTTGATTATATTGTATATTCTCACCTAGTTATCTTCCTCCTTGCTTATTGAATTATTCTCTTCGGTGTGGTCAACTTGAACTATGGCCTCTCACCAATCATTGACCCCCCCATTTCTAACCTTTATTACTCAAATTTGATGATGTTATCCAAAGTTTCCATGCTCATTTTAGTAGAAAGATATCCCAAGCTTCATGTATGTCTTTGCACTCAACTTTCAGAATATTTTCCCAGTCTATTTGTTTCCTTTCCCAATTGGAATTTGACGATGATGTGCTAAGAAGAGGTCAATAGTCGACAATATTCTTGACTCCTTTATCTAGCAAGAATTTAGAAAGGAGAGAAGGTACAGTACAAAAGAAACAATCATGAATATCAGTGTAAAATTTTTATTTAACTATGTCGACTAGTGTTCTATCTTCAATTTCTTGTTCTTAAATATAATCTTGAACAATTCTCTCAACCCACTTGTGAAGATTTGTTCAACCTCAGTTGGTGATTTTTAGCATCAATTTTTCATTCAGATTAAGTTTATGCATTATAAGGTCAGTTTATATACTCAAATATTGCTTCTATAATAGCTTCAAGGAATCTCTCATGAGTTTTTGTGAATAATTGAGCTTGTGCTTCTACTAGATTCAATCGATTTCTCCTTGTGTAATTATTTATATAGTTATTAATATTACTCTCCCATCACTCGTGTATGTACCCCAAGCTCAACATCTACATGTGAAATATTTTTTATGCCTGATTTCATAACTAGTGGCAATGAAACCAATGTTGTAATCTAGGGGAATGTATGCAAATGTTACAAGTAGTACTTCACACAAATAAATATACAAAAAAAAACTAATGTACAAACACACACATAGACAGAGATGGAATAATACATAAATTAGTAGGGATACCAAAAATATGCACTTTATATTTTGTATCACAATAGCCTTATTTTATCTCTTACATAGCCACATATTTATACTTGTACATTCAATTGCAAGGAATTTGCAACTTCCTAACTACCTTGGTCGGTCAACTTCACTGGGTGATCGAATGAGTTACATCCTCGAATAGGAAGTTGATCAACTTACATGTCCGACTTTGTAAACTATTGGGCCTAGTTGACAAAGTCAACTAGCCCCTACAACAGTACCCCATATTACGTCCCTAGGTATACTACAATAGATGAGACGTGTCAACAATTTCCTTCTTCTATGTATTTTTTATCATGCCTCGTGCCCAACTGGACCCAAATGTGCAATATTATCCACTTCATCTACCAAGTCATTGAGCATCAGGCCCCTTGGGTCCACTTCTTAAACAAATCATGCACTACTTCCTAACACATCCCAAGTATCATGTGGCCAATTATTACAACCCTACTACTTGAACAATGTCCAAGGACCTCCATACCATTTCTTGTGCTTCACATAATGTTGAGCCAATGTCCATATAAATTTTTGATGCACACCCAACTGAACTAGGTACTCTTGAATGTCAAATAAGGTGTTATGTCCACAAACCAAGGCACTACTTCTTATCATGCCCATCAACCAAGGAAATATGTGTCTATGTCTAAGACATCATATGTGTTATACTTTTGTTTTACACCATAGGTTGTCCAAGTATTTTATTATATTTTATGAGGCTAGAAGTACATAAGTGAGTAAAATTATCATAATTATTTCATGACGAAATAATGTTTTTATCACAATTTCATAATTATGAAATAAAAATTATTTCATAATTGAAAAGAAAGTTCATAGTGAGTTGGAAAAATCTCATAGTTGAGCATGGAACTTGAGGAAAAAATTCATAATACAGAGAAATTTCATAATAGGTTGCCAAAAGCTCATAATTAAGCATGAAATGTCTGCATGATTTGTAATTTATTAGTTCACATGAAATCAAGTGAATCTATGACTTGTAATTACTTAGTTCACATGCCATCAATCTATCCATGACTTGTAACCACCTAATTCACATGCCATGAAGCCTATCTCCAATATCTTATAAATTCCTATAAGAAGAGGCCAAATCAAGGAGATTGGGGGAATAGTTTTGCTGGAAAAATAGAGAGAGAAGCTCAAGAGGACAAGGAGGGGAATAGGGAACCTGGATCTAGGAGGAATGCATCAACACTGAAGGTAAAATCTTATGTAGTTATCTATTTCATATTAATATAGATAATTGGTTTTCCCCTTTCATATTGTTCATGTTCAATGATATATGTTAGATCTGATTTATTCTCTCATAGGTCAAGTTAGATCCAAGCAAGATATATGATTCTAATTCTAAGAAGAATATTAGGAAGGAATTTTTTTGGTACTTGTGTGTGGGTAGCAGGTTGAAGGAGCTTGGAGCTCGATCTTCGAGACTACACCAACTAAGCATACACAATGACAATCTTCAGGAAAAGGTATGCCACTCCATCAAATCTTGGTATAAATATAAATATGATTGTTTATATCTAAGGAGAAACATAGGAATATATCCCCTCTTTCTATCTTGGATCAAAAGTGAATCCAAGGCAGATATGTCTTATTTGTAGGCTGAATTTATCCGTAATATAATTGGTGACTCTACTGGGGAGAGCCTTTGCTTGATTCCTTAGCTCTCTTAAGCAGTTTTTCCTCTAAAAGAGGGCCACATCCTTTAGATACAATTCTATAACTTTTTGTGCATAATTTGAAGGAAATAATTGCACATATGGATTCCTCTAAAAAAAATTCCTAGTTTAAAAAAAAAATCATCCAAATTGGTGTTTGAAAAGAAAAATTATTTCTGATTTAAAATCAATTATTTTTGCATATTTTCCGTGATAACTACGTGGACTGTTTGGATAATATATTTTGATAGAGAATTCAGATTGTAGCTAGACAAAATCCAATATATAGAGGATTTATGTGGATTTATTTTGATCTATTTTATAATATTTTTGTTAAGAACCAAATATCAATATAACATAGAAAAACCTGAGAAAAAGTACTCAACGCCTTGAAAAAGAGATAATTTAAGATAATAAGCCTCTTCGAGGAGGAAAACTCCTTTTACCCCACTTAAATGTTCAAGTACAAGATGATTCCAAATGAAAATTTCTCCTTGGTATATATAGGAGACTAGGAGGTATAATTAGAACTAATGGAATAAAGCCGACATAAATAAAATAANTTAAAATCAACAAAATTTCAGCATTTTTCTGGAAACGGCCGCACGGTTTTCAAAATTTCATCCAAAATTTATTTGGATATTATTCATTACAATAAGATAAAGTGGATATGTGTGGAAATATCAATGATGCATATACTTCATCAAATCCGTGCAGACATCTACATCCTCAACAAAATCTTCAAAGAGCACAAACTTGCACAGTTGCGAGGTCTTCTTGGAGTGAAGGACATGGTTGTTTAGCCACTGCCTTTTGTTCCTTCCCATTTTATTTTTATTTTATGCATTGTAATTTGAGGGGGGATTTTGTTCCCATGAGGTTTTCCCTCTTTCCTCGTTTAGTTCAAAGTATCTTTTGTATTTGGGTACCTAACATGGCCTCGTAGCCGGGACCCATTCTTTATTTTCATCATAGTGATGTTCAGGAGGGGTGTTGGAGTTACTTCACACACACCTAGGATTTATTTTTCCAAGGTTATTCCTTGTTTATTAGTCATAATTAGTCATTATCTAGTCTCCTATATTTTAGGGGAGAATATTCCACCTGGAGAATATTCTCTTTCAATTGA
>SNQJ01S0078005.1:0-36298 GCA_010110895.2 Picea sitchensis | reverse complement strand
ACGATCTCCTTTTTGGACTATCTTTTCAAATCTGAGTTTTGTTTGTTGCAGTTGTCTTGTGATGGTCTATACCTTGGAAACAATGTTCCTAAGTCCTTATGACAGAGATCAAACCCTAGAGGTTTGATCCATGAGCCTAAAACTATTTATGATCATATTATAAAGGTTTTCATCCATACATGTGACAGGTACATCTTTCTTAGATCAGGAGGTAAGCTCGAGGTTTGTCTTTTCACTCAATTTTTTTTTTTATATTTAGAATTTAATTTAGATCTGTTTATTTCTTTGATCATATATGTTGATCTTGTGAATAGAAAAATAAAAAGGCATTGTTTGTTTATGTTTTTCCCTAATTCTAATTACAATTTTCCTATGACTTTGACCAAGGGAACACTACTCTTGGAAGCCTCTTCACACCTTCTTGTGACCATTCTTCTTTCTATTCTTAGCCTATACCAAGAATCACTAAAAAACACAATGCCTGGAATCATACTAAGCTCTCTATTACTAAGATATTGTTATGGAAACTACGTGATATGACACTCAAATCATAACTTGTATCTACAGGTTATTGAACTCACTATGAAGCTTCTGTATGATTAGAGTGGTATCATTCTTAGGAAGATACAGTATGAAGATTAGTACTAACTGACTTATTACATGTATTATACCAATCTTATTGATGCAATGATATGAATGAATATGGGAAAGGTTATTTCCTTGTTTCTCTAATAATATTCCATTATGGAAAGGTTATTTTCCTTGTTTCTCTAATAATAATATTCCATTACATAAGCTACCAAATGATTAAGCTTTCCCATATTCATGCCACCATTGTTAATGGGATTGAATTCATGAGTGTGACACAGACTTCAATCTCCCTAGATCCACCTAGATCTAGAACAAAGCAAGATATAATACTACTCTTTCCTAGATTATTGAACTAACTAAGAGAAATGGATAGTGGACATACCCATGAACTCTCCCACACATTCATATCTCTGTTCACTGATGTTCTTTTGTACATCCAATCACAACAAGACAGTAAACCAATCAAGTACAAGAAAATTAATGTATTCAATACCTAGACTATACATGATCAAGGAATCATAATAAGATGACATCATCAGGCCAAGGAAAGGGACATATTCATGCATTGAATTAACCGAAAGAGAAATATACAACCTGAGCCTGATGCTGGTATATAGATCCTCTCTCAATGGTTTCTGTTCCCACACACACACTTGTTCTCATGCATGAAGAAAATCAAACACATAAGATGACCTCGCTATTGTCCTTTGTTGTCAGAGAGATCAGTCCCCAGCATAGCCTCCTGCACCCATTCTCCAATCAATCTCATCAGCTTCTAATCTCTTTGTTAACTCTTTCCATGAGCAACCCCCTCAACATATAGGAGAAGATAACTTAGTAACTTGGATAGAGAATGATCCCAAAATATGGAAGTCAAGATTTGCTAACCATTCGAATTCAACTCATCCTTCTAGAAGATTCTTCTAGAAGGATCGAGAACCCATCCATTTTCCTTCTTTAAAAAAATGTCCGCACCCTCTGACTTTGGAGGCAAAGGCAAGAAGTCTCACAAAATAAGCCAAGGCAACCTCAAGGAATTAAGGATCTCACAGAGGAGTATATATTATGCAAACATGAACTATCTTTAAACCAAGTTTTCCTGAAATTGACAAGTGTAACCTTCTCATGAAAATGTTCCCACAAAGAGTTTGATTTTCTATTATCATGACACTCCCATGACATCATCCCGATGACCAAAAAAAATGTGGATAAATAACTCATACCAATCCATATGTCCCTACTATCTGGAACAGTGTAATTTGAAGTAGAGGTTACACAAACCATTGCATGAGTGATTTTCTATTTAATTGATACCATATTATCTGACAACATGGACTAGTAATACACCAATTTTATTTAATTCTATTGTGTGATGTGGTAAAAAATTCATGAGTTCTAAAATGAATATGGAATAAAGGGGAATTTGTTTTAATTCTACATCGGCTTTATATTATTTCTATGTGATCCCTTTTTTCTAACAAGAAACATCAAACCATAAAATGGGCTAAAATGCCCACAGAGATATGTGATAAGTGGTGGATGTATGGACCCATTAGTACATAGGTCACCATTACATGAGGTGTTGGTCACTAGGCAAATAACTCCCCCAAAACTACCTCTGTGTGCACACATGCAATTTTACTAAAGTCTAGCGAAGGTTAGTTAAATGTATATGTTCCCCACAAATGATGTTATAAATGATCATCATTATGACACTAGTTACAGGATTAAAGAGACACTGTCCATCAGGACAAATGACAAAACACATCTCTATCACACCTCTATCTAGAAAATGAAAACCCAATACCACAGAACAACATGGATGACAAGTTTGAAGCTATCCATATGAATGCTTCTTTGAAGTTAGCCATATGAATGGATCTTAAGTTTGTCAACTTTATGATTTGGTACAAAAATTTTTAGGAAAATTGCTATGTTCATGAGATGTGATGAGAACATGTGTAAAGATATTGAAATTTATTGTTATTGACTGCACCACAATAAATAAATTTCAATGCCAATACCACCTTGTTTTATATCCATCCCCTATATTGGACTCTATATAATCCCTCTCTCATTTATCTTAAGGTTATCCCACATTTTATAGCACTTAATCACAATTCAACAATTCAACCCCAAAGAACTTACCTCGGAGCACCATTTAACTATGCAAACTCACCTCTAGATATAGTGCACCATCAGAGGATCGGTGAAGGGGGTCGATATTGAAGATACAATGATAATTGTATCCAACCCATAGGTAATGAAAATATTTTCAAAAGCATGTTTATTTTTTTTCCTAGAGGTTAAAAATAGGACCTAAGAATTGGATTGGAATTTGCTAAAACCTTCAATAGTAGGAGGGAATTAGTGCAACAACTTACCCTAATTATAATTGAAGAGTTCATCAGTTGATCCATAGGGCTCCCCTGCAAGGTGGAAGGTGGTTAAATAACTTGAAGCTACCAGTAGATAGTTAACCTCAGCTTCTAACAATTCCCTCTCCTATGCCCGACATACAAAAATGAATTCAAAGGGACTTGCTGATTTCACCTTGGAAAGAGGTATATTTCATCATCCAAAATTTCATAAATTGTGAGGGGAGGTAAAACATGGTGTTTCACTACTTTGTCAAACTCATGATACACCTCAATAATGAAGAAATATTAACCATGAAATTATTCTTGTAGTGTGATTATTGAGGAAAACAAAGGTAGAGGGTAAGTGATCATTGTAATGTGAATTCACCTATAGGAATACTGAAACAATTAATTGCTAAATCCTAAAAAACAGAGCATGAAATTAATTTTGTTTCAACAATTGAGATATATTTAGCATAGGAAAAACATGGGATGAAGATAATTTACATAGAAAATAAGAACATTGATGGACACAAACTCCAACACAATAATCCATGTAAAACTCTGTGTCTATTAAGATTCCGCAAAAACTAACAGCCCACAATGGCTTCCAAAAACACACATCCCAACCCCTTTCTGACACACACATTGAGTATAAAATAGATACAAACTCATATCCCACCACCAAGGATCTAATCCTCCATATTATGACTGGGCTTCCCAAAAGATCTGCCAACAAAACACAAACTGAGGGTTGAACTAATTTCAAATTTGTTCCAACTAACATTTGACTTCCTTTGTATTTCCATTATCACACAAATTCTGCTAAAAATGACCATGAAAACCTTATTTTGACTCCAATTACATCACATATACACTTCCTTACAATTCAAGATACTCACCTTGACTTCAATTCAAAATAGGAAAAATTCAAAACTTTGAAAGTTTGACAGAAGCGCAACGTCCAAAACTGCAGAAGCGCTAAGGCCCAGCCAGTTCAATGTTGTTTTGGGGAAAATTTAGGTGTCTATTTTGAATTCTGGAAACTAGTTCAAGTATCCCCACGTTTCTACTTTCCAATGAACCATCAAACTTGATAAAATACCAATGGGAAGGCCTTCAAAAAAAGAATTTTCCAACCTTACCGCAGAAGTTTCAATTCATTTAACTAATAAACAAAGGGTCACAATCAAGTGGGCCTGATTAGAAGAAGGACAACTGTAAATGCTAGTCAGTTCTAAAATGCAAACAAAACCATTGTTTTTCACAATTCTAATTGCTATTATTATTCCTAGATTCACCATCCTATTGAAGTGTTGGAATTCTTAGCTAAATCCAAATTGTCTAGGAATAAAAACCAACTCAATCTCTATGGTTAGTGATATGTCTATATGTGAAAAATTATTGACTCTAGAACAAGGTATGAAAACCGATGGCTAGGAAATAATAATTTATTGACTTGGTGAGGTTCCTTGAATTGTCATTGACATCATTCAAGCAACCAAATGTGATATTTAACACCATAATCAAAATTATTTCACTATATCCGATTAAATTAATATTGATGGAATCTTACATCCGTGGTTATGCTATAATATTTGTATTTGGTAATGGAATTTGATTTGGAACAAGGTAAGAAGTTCATGTGGGTGCATTTTATCATTTCCCCGCTAACCATTCAAAGATGTCAAACGCATGCCAGAATGAGTGGGATGCTGGTTTCATTGATCATTTCCAGACGCATCCCCTACCATCGGTTATAATATTTTATTACCATAGGTTGTTATGATACCTTGGAGGCTATGAAATCATTAGATACCATAAAATAAATGATATCTCTAATTACCAAGAAATTGTAAAGAAACATTCCTTGAAAGCATTGTTGATTTCCGTGATAAGGGGAATTGTCCCAATTTTACTGAGAAACCTGTGGGTTATCCAGATCTCATTTGCTCCTCTGTAACAAAGAAACCTTTATATAAACTCTATACTAATTACATGATAAAATTGGCCTTAGATTTCAATTTCCCCTTATTTGGTGTCCTATTAGTTTTTACAAGTCACCCATCAAGTAGGAATAATGAGAAGAAGTTATGCAATGGAATCAAGTAGACAGAGCACTTGGATTTATGGTGCAAATTAATTTGGGCATCTAGCCTTCAATTGGGAATATATTTACTATGGTTCTCTTGAACAAGAATAGTAGGTTGTATGAGGACATTAAAACACTTCTTTTGTTTGAGGGGATATGATTGGCTCAGGAAATGAAATCTTTTTTCCACTTGTTATCTCTCTGTCGGATCTCCTGGGTCATGAAGGAAACTTGCAAAGGTAACCTCAAACCAATATTTTGGTCGGTATTTATCCCTACCAACCAGAGAGGGATCTCTAAATTGGTCAAACTCAATGAGATGACTAAAAAAATGATCTTAGGCTAGGTATTGGGTACATTGAGGATTGTTTATAATAAAGTGAGGGTTTTGCTGGACAATGGGTTTGAAAACAAGGAAACTAGAATAATCACTCTTAAATATCAGTTGCAAAGGTCAAACGGGGGAAAGGTATATATAAATGTATTTCCAATTGAATATCATTTTATTTTGATCATCGAGGAAAACAAAGGTAGAGGGTAATTGAGCATTGTAATGTGAATTCACCTACGGGAACACTGGAACAATTAATTTCCAAATCCTATAAAATAGAGCATGAAATGAATTTTGTTTCACCACCGATAGATTTAGCATAAGAAAAACATGGGATGAATATAATTCACATATAAAAATAAAACACATGGAAACAAATTCCAACACAAGAATCCCTGTAAAAAATTATTGCAATCTGTATTAAGCTTTTGCAAAAATCTGCTACAATGGCTTCCAAACCTTCAAAACAATACTATCCCACCCCCATTTTGATTAGATTGAGTATAAAAATAGATTCAAAACTCATATCCTACCTCCAAGGGTCAAATACTTTATTAGACTACCTCTAAAATATCTACAACAAAACACAAAATCTAAGAGGTTTGAACCAACTCCCAAAATTGTCTCTCTCTAACCTGACTTTGACTCCTCTTTAATGTATTCCATCACATCCAAATTTACATAAAAAATAACTATGAACATTCTTATTTGACTCAATTACATCATGTGACCTTTTACAATTTGAGCTATTACCTTTGACTTTGACCAAAATAGGGAAAAATTCAAAATTTGAAAGTTTCACTGTAAGCGTGAAGGCCCAAACTCCAAGTGTTAAAGGCCTAAGGATGTTTTTGAACCCAAGAGTCCATTTTGAATTCTAGAAACTACCTTAAGTATCCCCACATGTCTACTTCCCAATGAGCTATCAAACTCAGGTAAATACCAAATGGGAAGGCCTTCAAAACTGAATTTCTCTAACTCCAAAAAGCGCCCCTCCATATCGTGATTATGCTAAGGACCACACCGTGGGTCGTATCATGTTGTATATATCGCACCGTGGGTCTCACTGCTCCCAAAATGAAACAAAAACCTTTTTTTTCACAAATTTACACTTTTGGTTATTCCTAGATTCATTATCCTAGTGAAGTGTTGGATTTTTTAGTGAAATCCAAATCGCCTAGGAATAAAACCCAACTCAATATTTGTGGTTAGTGATATGTATACATGTGAAAATTTATTAATTCTAGAACAAGGTAAGAAAAAATATGGATATGCAATAAAAAATGGATTCGAAAAAAATGTTATTATGGGCAATGTCTTCTAGAAATAGAATACAATCATTTCTATTTGCAATAGAATTAATAAACCCTTGTTGGGAATTAAATGCATCCAATACTTATTCCACGGTGACTTGGAGAGGTTCCTCAACTTGTTAATGGAATGAGCCTTTTTGGGAACCAAATCCAAAATTCCAACACCATAATCAAAACTCTTTTCTACTATATCCCATCTAATACTCATGGAATATAATATCCATGGTTGTGCAATAATAAGTGTATTTTTTTTATGGAATTTCACTTTGGAACAAGACAAGAAGTTCATTTGAGGATTTTAGAATTTCCCATTGATTGTTCAAAGGAATTCTTAAATGGTATGTTGGGTCATGGAATGTTGTTGGTTATTACTAGATTCACCATTCCCATGAAGCCTCTGATGATTCTTAAATTGAATTGAATCCATTAACCCCGTGAAATCTTGACATTATTCAACGAAATGAAAGTCTTGGGTAGAAACCTAACGTAATCATCTTGGTCAATGTTCTATCTACATGTGTAGATTTATTGGCTCTTAGAATAAGGTAAGTAGGTTGATGCAATCAATCATTGCTAGTTATTCCCATGTCATGAATCCCCATGAAGCTTTGATATTCTTCAATTAAATGCAAGTTCTCCTAGGCATAAACCCAACTTAATTATCGCTAGTGTTCTACCTACATGCGTAAATTTATTGTGTCTAGAATAAGGTAAATTGATACATGGTTATGAAATAACAAATTGGATTTAAAACGTAATGTTTTGTGGGTAGTGATTCAGAATGCAATGCAATAATTAATTATTATTATAGAATTAGTAAACCGTTATTAGGATTGATATGTAGCAAGAATTTAATCCATGTTGACTTGGTGAGATTCCTTGACTCGTGATTGACATGATTCATGATAAGAAACAAATGTAATATTTAACACCATAATCAAACCTCTTTCCACTATATCTGATCTAAATTAATATTGATGGAATCTGACATTCGTGGTTATGCAAGCTATAAATATTTGTATTTATTATGTAACTTGATTTGGAAATAAGGTAAGTAGTTCATGTGGGATTTTAGTATTGCTCCACTAATTACATAAGATTCCTAAATGGATGTTAATATGGAATGCACTACGTGTGCTGTCTCGATTAAACTTCGTTAAGACTTAATATTATTCAATTGCAATGGAATCTTTGGGTCCCAAATCCTTGACATTCTTCAAACAAAATGACATGTCCCGTGCATAAACCCAACTCAATCATCATGGTTAGTTTTATATTGTATTTATTTATCCTTTGAACCAAATAAATTGATCCTGAACTAAATCATTATTATTCACAGTCACCATCCCTATGAAGCCCCTACATTATTAAAAATGTAGTTTTCATGGGCATAACCAACCAAAACACCGTGGTCAATGTTTTCTACATGTGCATATTTATCAAGCTCTAGACCAAGGTGTAAGTAGGGTATATGGTTACAGTAATGTAAATTGGATTTGTACAAGACTATTGTGGGCAATTGTAGTGTAGAAATGTAATTCAATCATTGTCGGTTTGGATAGAATTAATAAACACTTGTTAAAAATGAAATGTGGAAAATACTTATTCAGTAAATTGGCGAGGGTTCCTAGAATTGTCAATGACATGAGCCTTTCTATAAAACAAATACAAGGTTCCAACACGACAATGTTATACTATATATTATCTAAATTTACAGTCTTGGAATCTTACATCCATGGTTAAGAAATATGAAGTGCATTTATTATGAAATTTGGATCTAGAAAAAAGTAATAAGTGCATGTGGGGTTTTAGCATTTCCCACCAATTGTTCAAAAATAATAATGAAACAAGATGTTGTGGTAACTATTGGTTATTCATATATTGTCCATCGTCGTGAAGCATTATCATTCTTTGATTGGAATGCAATCAAAGGGTCCCTACGAAGCTCTGATATTATTCAACAAACACAAGTCCTAGGCATATAATCCAACCCAATCACCATGGTTGGTGTTTGTCTACATGTACATATTTATTAGCTATCGAAAAAGGTGAGCATATCCATGGAATGAAAACATTGTTGGTTATTCCTAGAATCACCATTCCCATGAAATCACAACAATCTTCAATGAAATGTAGGTTACAAGCATTTTAATAAAACCCAACTCAACATCGCGGGGTTAAGGTGGATGCCCTACTAGATTAATTATCTCCTGAAAGGTAATTGGATACATGGTTATCCAATAAAATAGGATTTGAATTTAATGTTGTTGTCGAAAATTGTCTTATAGAAATGTAAATCAATTGTTGGTTCAAATACATTAGTAAACCATTGTTTTGAATTAAATGTAGCAAGCACTTAATCCATGTTGACTTGGTGAGGTTCCTCAACTTGTTAATGACATGAGCCTTTATAAGAACCAAATAAAATATTCCAACACCATAATCAAACATAATGTATGCAACATCTATACGCCCATGAAAGGTTCCTTTACATACAAAAAATAAATGTATGGACTCTAGAATAGAGAGACAAGTGACATCCAAATTTAATTGTCAGTAGACGAGCATTGGGAGAAAACATGGATAACATTAATGCATAATGTTATGAATTCTATCAAAGGCTATCCTTTTTACAAGTGAATAATGTTATGAATGTTATCAACAAAGTTCCTTTAGAGACATGGTTATGGAATAAAAATTGGATTTGAATGTAATTTTGTCATGGGAAATGGTCTTGTATAAATGGAATTTAAATATATTTCTTTTTTAAATACCCCATGTCATTATTGCAACGTATTGATCATCAATTCCATAGAAAACACACGACATGATCCTCTTGGATCGGGGTAGGATTCCATACCCCGGCATTGGTCTTAATGGTACCGAGACTACTCCCATAGAAAACACATGTCGCATGATCCTCTTACCATCGGAGAGACATTACTCCTACATCGCCTTTATAATGTTTAGAACTGGTCCCATAGAAAACATGTCGAGATGAATATATTATCGAGAGACGCTACTCCCACGCCAGATACAACATATAACGCCACTCCCATAGCAATACACCTAGTGGAGACCGAATGGAAATGGACATTAGAATTAATATGTTCATGGAATCATTAGAATATACCATATGGGTTTGGACAACTGACATGTGTCCGAAACGTCAGAATAGAGACGGCGGCTATGGTATCGAAAAGTAGACGCCAAGTGTGAAACGGTGTTTGAGGGGTCTCATGCTTTGCTCTCCCTAATAATATAAAGTTGTAAATCCATTGACCGCTACGCATCGAATTTGACCTAAATACCAAGGTGTGTTAACCAATGAAACCCCTATATATGTAGTAGTTGAAGTGATACTACAAACAGCCAAACAAACAAAGATGGTAATTCCATCACTTCTCTCCAACGGGATCCCTCGATTAACTCTTTTGTGTTATAGGAGCTTCCCAAAACATATATTTTCACTCTTTAATGACTCATAAGTTTCACTTTTGTGTCCTCAAAGTTCGGCCTCCAACTGGATTCCAAGGCTCATTCCTATCTAATGGAGCCATAAAGAAAAAAATTATAATAATTTTTTACTACCCACTATTTTATGGATGTTGTTTATGTCAATGGGAAATTAATGAAACTTTAATATATTTTTTTCTCTTTACATAACAAAGCAATGGAAATAATACCAATTCAATTTGTTCACTTCAATGAATTCTAGTTATGGGAGGGAAAGAGGTTTTTCATTTTCTTTGTAGACTTCACAAAGAAATACTCAAACGTAAATCAACCATACTCACAATTCAGATCCAAACATATGACATGAATTGAATCTAAATGATTTACCAATGCAATTTTGTTCTAATGCTTCAAAATCTCACAAGTAAGCAATTTGTTTTTGTATTTTTCCAAACGTAATTCAAAAGTTTCATAATATAATAAAGAAAAACATGCAAAAATGAAACCAAAAACAAGCATGGTCTATAGGATATTTGTAGTAACACACTAAATCAAAATCTAATTTCTCTATGGGATGAAAAAAAACTTGAAAAAAATCCAATGGAGATCTAGAGTTTGGGAGAATAATTTTGCATGGGTTGTAGTGCATGTTGTATTTACTAGAAAAATTGTGAATCCCTCATTATTACGGATACCCCTAATTGGGGCATATTAGATTAGTATAAGTTATTTTGACAGGTATTTCAGATTTATTCCATTAGTTGTTGGTTATACCTCCTGTAGTCTCCTATATATGTACTAAGGAGCATTTTCATTTGGAATCATCTTAAAATTGTACATTTGGCGTAAGGAGGTTTCCTCTCGAAGAGGCTTATTATCCCAAATTATCTCTTTCAAGGCGCTTGAGTACTTTTTCTGAGGTTTTTCTGTATGCTATATTGATATTTGTTCTTAAATACATGGTATCGCATCTCTGTCTTGGTTTTGGTTGCCAAGACAGAGAGACACCTTGTAATTTTCTATATAACTTTTTTCTACAACATTTCTGAAAGAACGTCTTCGAGGATATTTAGTAGAAAGATCTGATCATGTACATTGAGTTGCACTCAGCTCCTCAGTCCTATAAGCTGTAGAGATACAACCCCAGACAAGATAGGGTTCTCGAATCATCCAAAATCGAGGCCACACACGCAAATTCGGCCATAAAAACTCTTTCAGAACGCCTGCACTCAGGCTCACCCTCACCCCTTTGGGTGTATGGCATCTATATGGTTTGATGTTAGGAGGAACAATCCTAGAATTAGTGGAATTTCATGATCATGATTTAGAGTGGGTAGAAGACCTTTGGGAAAATCTTCAAATGGAATGATTATCAATGATCCCTTTGGAGATCTTGAGGAATATATGGCTTAGATAACCCTGACCATCTAGTGACATATAGTTGGCGCAACACCCTTGATGCTCCTTTTCAATAATTTTTATGTCATAGGAGCTTATCACTTTACTCTGCCTCCCCTGATACCTCTCTAACTCAATTTCTTTCCTTCCAATAAAAATTTCTATGAAAAGTTCTTGAAATTAAAAGCCATTGTTCCAAATGATTGTAAACTTGATTCCTAGTACAACATATGCACCACCCATGGGTATAGAAATCATTGGACTATCTACTACATATTCCCCATAGTAAGATTGATCTTATTACATTTTCCTGAGCAATTCATAGTTCCTCCAACTGCAATCATTACTTGAACTCTAGCTACTGATATACAAAGCAATTGAGATCTTTATTGAATTTATAGTGGAATGAAATTATGAGTAATCACTAATCAATTAGACTATTACCTTTTT
This sequence comes from Picea sitchensis, assembly GCA_010110895.2. Classification (NCBI taxonomy): domain Eukaryota; kingdom Viridiplantae; phylum Streptophyta; class Pinopsida; order Pinales; family Pinaceae; genus Picea; species Picea sitchensis. Next base: position 24,307 of record SNQJ01S0078005.1, on the reverse strand, counting down.
CTTTTGATGTATCCTTCGATCTTGAGGGTTTGAGGAGGCTAATTCCATCCAATGCATTAAAAAATATCGTGTGAGTCAACTCTTCGCATCTAAATTGCTTCTCACATTTTCATCTCTTGAGATGACCTGTTCTTTTTCTTCTTCCCTCTTCACAATCTATGTGTAGTCAATTTCTTCTCACCACACTTATGTCCCTCAATTCTACTTGCCACAATTAAAGAATAAACCTTTTGCTTTATTTCCTCCAATTGTTGAGGTGTCAACCTTTGTAGGTTGAGGTGTTTTAGGAGAAGGAGCATTGTTCTCTATAGATGTTAGATAGGGTCCTTCTAGTAGCCATAGGCATTATTTTACTTTCAACATTTATTGCACCTTAAATGCATTCTCTGAATGATTTGGGTTTCCAAAGGCTAACCTCATGTTGGATCAGTATCCTTGAAAGTTCCTATGAATACATCAATCAAGTGCTCATTCGAATATCAAGCCACCACATTCAATCTTTGAAGTTCTCAATGTGCTCAATAAATAAACCCTTTTTCTTGAGATTTTATCAATTGGCTAAAGAAGGTTTTTTCTCCTTGTATCCTCATAGTGCTATCATTTCTTCTAAGAAAATTGTCCAAGTGACAAGCGATTTATGAACAAATCCATCGTATACCAAACAAATTGATTAGGGTTATAAATATAAATAAGCAATTCATACTTTTTTTGTATGTGGCACATTATGTATCAAAGAATTTCTCCATATGAAGTAATCCATGTGATTGGGTCCCTGCCATCAAACCTCCTCATATCAACCTTAGGAACTTGGAGCTGGTATTCAAACCAAAGTTGAGTTTCTCCATTCTTGATTCACCTTCCTTGTAAGTCCACACATCATGAATTTCATGGGAGCTACTTTTCACTCCTCAAAAGTTCTCTGCTACTAAATTTTTCAATACTCCATGATATCCCTTTTTAAACCATCTATCTTAGTAACCAACTTAGCTTCCATTGAATCCATCTTAGTATCCAACTTAGCTTCCATTGAATCCACTCAGATTCCATTTAATCCATCTTAGCTTCCATTGAATCCATCCTATTTTGTAGTTCATTTTATGTCCCTACGATTTCTTCACCTTCATCAAGATTCCATGGCATTTTCCTGGAGTTTCTTATTTGGTGTAGTTCCCTTTTTTGGTGGTGCATGTTGGTCGTTTTATCACTTTTGAACCTTTGATTTTGAGGTGGTTCCTTCTAGACAATATTTCTCTATTGTATCTCTTGATTTTGGTCCTTCTGGGTATGAAAGTTTCTATTATGTATTTCTCTGAGCATTTCTTCTATACAATGCCATAGGGTCTGATCACAATTGATGCATGTGCCAAGGACTTTATCGTAACTTTCCCATTAATAACTCTGCTTCATTTTTGGTCTTCCAGATCTCACTTTGTATAGTGTGTCCCTGCATAAATAATTGATATGAAATTACAGAAACTCACACCAAATATCACAGACCGCCCAAGATCCAATGCAACCAAATTCCACACAATTTGGATACACTAGGAATAAGTCATACTGCTTTACCTCGACTCCTCTTGAGACTAGTCATTGTGGGACTAGTCGGATAATCTCATTCCTACATGTGGTGTATCTACAAATTTAAGATGACCTTAAGCCTAACATTTTACCAATGATACATTGCTAATGTCCTGGTAAATGGCTCCTCCTGATTTTAGGGTTCCGAATGCTATATAGAAATTTTTATAGTGAAAATTCTCAGTGAATGACTCATTTTGTGATGATCCTGTGAATCCTATCTTGCACAGGATTTATTTCCGAAAGTATAAGGCCTCGAGCTGAATTTTGAATCCAACATACCTGGATCCATCTTATAACATCCCAAGCCATTCCTCTGAAATGTTAGAAAAAAAAATTTGAATAAAATTCCATGGTGTCTCGATGTAGCAATGTGAAACCCCAAGACCTTGAGCTCCTGACACCATATGTTAAGAACCAAACATCACTATAGCATAGAAAACCCTCAGAAAAAGAATCAACGCTTGAAAAAGAGATAATTTGATATAATAAGCCTCTTCATAAGTAAACCTCCTTTTCTCCCACTTAAATTTTCAAGTACAAGATGATCTAAATGAAAATGTCTCCTTGGTATATATAGAAGACTAGGAGGTATAATTACAACTAACTGCCTAAAGTCGACATAAATAAAATAATATCACTAATCTAATATGCCCCAATTAAGGGGTAATAAATAACATTACTAATCTAATATGCCCCAATTAAGGGGTAATGAGCCAATATTAGGGCTTAACAGATATTCACAAAACTCGGTAAGGTATCTATGGTAAAAATTTCAACTTCTGGGTCATTTTAATTTGTATATACACCCTATGTAAGATAGGGTATTTGATTAGTCCTATTGACTAGTCTCAAGAAGGTGTTCCAGGTAGAAAAATCATAACTTCTTCCTATAGTATCCAAATTGAGTGGGACTAGTTTCATTGGATCATGGACAGTCTATAGTATTTCTGGTACGAGTTTTGGAATTTTATATCAATTAGTTTGTGCGGGGAATTCTATACAAGTGAGATCGTATGGAAAGGCCAAAGAGAGGCAAGTTGTGGGGAAGTTACCATAAATTCCACTTGGCACATCCAATTTTGATCAGACCTGTGGCATTGCAGAGAAGGAATATCAGATAACTACATAAAAGAAATTTTCATACCCAGAAGGGCCAAAACTTGGGATATACAACAGAATAAATATTTTCTAGCAAAACCACCTCAAATCAAGGTTCAAAAGTGATACTTGGCCAACATGCCACCCAAAAAGGGAAATTCTACACCAAATAAACCTCCAGACAATCCTACTTGGACTCTTGATGAAGGTGAAGAAATGTGTAGGGACATAAATGATTCACAAAAGAAGATAGTAACAAAAGATGAAATACAAGAGATGGAATCTAAGTTGGAGGCAAAGATGGATGGTTTAAAAGAGGAGATCATGGAAGTATTGAAAATTTTCATAACAGAGAAGACACCTGAAAGTGAAAATGCATCCCATGAAATTCATAATGAGGACACAATGAAGGTGAATCAAGAATTGAGAAACTCCAACTTTGGGTTGAAGACCAACCACGTTCCTAAGATCGATATGAGGAATTTTGATGGCAATGACCCAATCACATGGATACTTCATATGGAGCAATTCTTTGATCTACATAATGTGCCACATACACAAAAGGTATGGATTGCTTCTTTATATTTAAAACCTAATCAATTTATATGGTATCGATGGCTTTGTTCTCTCAAATCAGTTGTCACTTGGAAAATTTTCACGGAAGAAATGATAGCACACTATGAGGATACAAGGAGCAATAACTTCTTTAGCCAATTGATAAATCTCAAGCAAAAGGGTTTAGTTACCAAGCACATTGAGAACTTCCAAAGATTGAATATAAAGGTAACTAATATTCCAGATGAACACTTGATTGATGTATTCATAGTAACTTTAAAGGATAACATTCAACATGAGGTTCACCTTTGGGAACCCAAATCATTGGAGAATGAATTTAAGGTGGCAAGAAATGTCGAAAGTAAAAATATGGCTATGGCTACTAGAAGGACCAATCCTAACATCTATAGAGAGAACAATGCTCCTTCTTTTAAAACACCTCAACCTACAAGGTTGACATCTCAACAATTGGAGGAAATAAAAGAAAAAGTTTTATGCTTTAATTGTGACAGCAAGTATAGTAAGGGACATAAGTACAGTGAGAAGAAATTATTCTACATAGATTGTGAAGAGGAAGAAGATGAAGAACAAGAACCATCTCAAGATGAAAACGTAGAAGCAATTTCGTCTGAAGAGTTGACTCCCACTATATTGTGTAATGCATTGGCTAGAATGAGCACTCCTCAAACCCTCAAGATCGAAGGATACATCAAAAAGAAAAAGGTAATAGTCTTAATTGATTCTGGCAGTTCTCATAATTTCATTCACTATAAATTAGCCAAAGCTCTCAATTGATTTGTATATCCAGTGCCAAAGTTTCAAGTAATGATTGTTGATGGAGGAATTATCAATTTCTCGGGAAAATGCAATAAGATCAATCTTACTATGGGAGAATATGTAATGAATAGTCCAATGATTACTATACCCATGGGTGGTGCAGATGTTGTACTAGGAATCCAATGGTTACAATCATTAGAAACAATGGATTTTAATTTTCATGAAATTTTCATTGGAAGGAAAAGAAATTAAGTTAAGAGGTATCACATGGAAACCCTGTAAGGTGATAAGATCTAATGGAATGAAAAAATTATTGAAAAAGGGGCATCAAGGCGTTATTGCACAACTATGCTCACTAGATGTCCAAACATCTAAGACATTTATTCCTCAAGATCTCCAAGGGATCATTGATAAGCATTCCAAAGTATTTGAAGATATTCCCAAAGGTCTTCCACCCACTCTAAATCATGATCATGAAATTCACCTAATTCCTGGGAGTGTTCCTCCTAACATCAAGCCATACAGATACCCTTACGCCCAAAAGAGTGAAATTGAGGACATGGTTGAAGAAATGTTAGAGGCTGGCATTATTAGACCTAGCCAAAGTTCTTACTCTGCACCAGTGGTAATGGTATTCAAGAAAGATAGTTCATGGTGTATGTGTCCAGTTTATAGAGAGCTCAACAAGATCACTATTAAAGATAAGTTTCCCATTCCTGTCATTGATGAATTGTTAGATGAACTACATGGAGCAATCTATTTCACAAAATTGGATCTCCGTTTAGGGTATCATCAGATGAGAATGAATTAAGAAGATATCCCAAAAACAACATTCTGAACTCATGAAGGCCATTATGAATTTTTGGTCATGCCTTTTGACCTTACAAATGCACCTTCTACATTCCAAGGGTTGATGAATTCCATTTTCAAGCCCTTCCTTCCAAAATTTGTGTTAGTATTTTTTGATGATACACTAATATATAGCAAGTCTTGGGAGGATCATGTGCGACATGTTGACAAGGTACTACAACTACTAAAGGAGCAACAACTATATGCCAAACCATCCAAATGTTTCTTTGGCCCAACATCGCCATACGATACCTCCCCACTCCAAAGAGTTAGAAATTGGATGGTTGAAGAAAATGTTAGAGGTCGGCATTATTAGACCTAGCCAGCCTATATGCACCAAGCAGAATGGTAGTATTCAAGAAAGATAGCTCATGGTACATGTGTCGACAGAGAGCTCAACAAGATCACTATTAAAGATAAGTTTCCCATTCCTATCATTGATGAATTGTTAGATGAACTACATGGAGAAATCTATTTCACAAAATTGATCTTCGTCTGTGGTATCATCAGATCATAATGAAGGAGAAGATATCCCAAAAACAACATTCTAACCTCATGAAGGCCATTATGATTTTTGTCATGCCTTTGGCCTTACAAATGCACCTTCCACTCCAAGGGTTGATGAATTCCATTTTCAAGCCCTTCCTCTCAAAACCCAGGTTAGCATTTCTATGATATACTAATATATAGCAAGTCTTGGGAGGATCATGCCACATGCTGACAATAAAAGTTATTAAACTACTAAAGGAGAAACAACTATATACAAACCATCCAAATGTTTCTTTGGAGTAAAGGAGGTAGATTATTTGGGTCATATTGTATCTCATGAAGGTGTCAAGGTAGACCCTAACAAGATTAAGGCCATGATGAACTGGCTTCATTCCCAAAATACTGAAGAATCTTAGAGGATTTTGGGTTGACATGTTACTACCTGCAGTAAGTTTGTTAGGAACTATGGAATAGCAACACCTTTAATGACACTAACTAAGAAGGATTTACTTTTCATGGACTCCGTGAGGCAACTAAAACTTTGAACTACTTAAAGAGGTGATGTGCAAAGATCCTATCTTGACCACTCCAAACTTTACAAAACCTTTATCATGGGAATCATGATGCCTCGAGAAATGGAATTGGTGTTGTCCTAATGTAAGAAGGAAGGCCCCCGACTTTCAAAAGTCAACCACTAAGGCAGGACTTACTAAACCCATTTATGAGAAGGAAATGATGGAAATACTACATGCATTGAAGAAATAGCTTCCCCACCTAATAGGTAGGCACTTCAAGGTCAAAAAGATCATCATAGTCTAAATACTCTTGGAACAAAGACTATCTTTAGAAGAACAACAAAATAGGTAACCAAGATATTAAGCTATGATTTTGAAATCATATAAAAGTGGGAAGAAAATGTTGTATGTGATGCACTCAATAAAGGATGAAGATGTTGAGGTCTTCTATGCTATCTCTATCATCCAACCCATTTCTGGATAATAGGAAGCTAAAGGGATGAATGGAAGAATGATCTAAAAAAAGTGGACCTCTTTCATCCAAAGGTTGCAAAGGATTCCAAAGCTGCATCAAATACATTTACATGGAAAAATGATTCACTATGGTACAAAGATTACTTATATTTATGTAAGAACTTGGATGCGTGAGCATCCACATCTCGATCAAGCAAGCCAAATAAGATGAAGAAGGAACAGCTCGGACAACAACATTAATACAAATTTGAATTACTTGAAAGATTGTTACCGTCGCTTGAATGAAAGCATTCATATGAAGTTCCTTTGTATTGTATTGTAGATAAGAAGGAATTTAATAGCCTTTATGTTGTTAGGTACGAGTTAACTGTAGATTGTATTGCCTTTTACTGAGAGGGAAAAACGAGTATAGACACCCTCAGAATACTGTATCATTAGCATTAGATGATAGAGCATTAGCATAGAGAGAGCAAGAGAGAACAAAGCAGAATTGCGAAGAAACCCTGCATGTATAGATTGAATTAATAGAAGAAATTTCTTGATTCAATTCCACGTATCGTGTTTGAGTTCTTTGTGTCAAGGTTGGATGTTATTTTGGTTGCATACCTGTTTTTATGCTTATATTTTATATGCCGCTTATGTGATTGCATATCAGGTCAAACCGAGGGAGAGTGAGGAATGAGTTCCAATTGTTTCAATTATTTGAACCAGAGATTCCTCGCGATAGAGCGTACCGAATTCTCCGGTAAGATAGAGTGCGCGCTGAGGGGGTCTGCTAACAGCTCTTGTTCTCATTTTGCTCGAGTGAAGGGTTATCTCGAACCGCGTGAGTGCAGGTCGAATTCGAAGTCTCGTACGAGCCCGAAGGATCGGATCCATCGTTTGACCCATCCTACCTTACCCAACCCATCCGGAAAGTTCTTTGAAGGAGTCGAGGAACAAATCTCAGAAGGGATATCACCTTCGTCTTCATACCGGACAAAGGTGGTGAAGCGGAGAACTCTTCAAGAGGAAGAGAACCGACAACTTGAACTTCTGGAAGTCGCCGAGTAGATCTTCGACCGCAGTGCATGGAGGAGTCCGCTATCGCTTCATACCTAAGATATCGTGGTTACGCGCGGCGGTTGTACGTACAACGAATTGCGACTATGCATCCTCCAATTTAAATCGAAGCCAGAAACGCTGAGGGACAGTGGTGCATGAGATCCTGCGAGTCGGACCTCGCACTTCGGCAAGTTAAGTCGAAGGGAGCACGGAGATTAACTAAGTCTCGGGTTGCGATGGGTCCCACGGAGAGTGTGTGGAGTAATACATGTGGCATCGTGCATCGGCACTCGGAGTTTGAGCGAGTAAGTCTTCGACGTCGTGAGTGGCGATATCCCGGTCGATCGCTGACCAATCTAGGGACGGTTTCGCTGCTTCGATTGCGTGAAGCGTTGTGGTTGCAAGCCTCGCTGGTTATCACGAGATCCCGGCTCTTCCGATATCGTAAGAGGAGATCAATTGGTGAAGGATCCTCGTGGGTGACAAAACTCGAGAGGAGTGGAGGGTTGACCTTCGGGCCATGAAGCAAAGTGAGGTCCGGTGGAGCCGAATCGTCACCGTGGAGATGTGGTCAAGGCCGAAAGTGGTATCGAAGCTTTGAAAGTCTCATTCGTGATATCAAGTAGATAGGGAAGAGAGAAAGAGGAGGGAAGCACTCGATACCACGACCATAGCCGAGTGGCATTAGAGCGAGTTAGAGTTCTCTTTGTTCTGCAGCAGAGAGAAGTAGAAGAGACATAATGCCTCCAAGAAGGGAGAGGCAGTCACCAGACCCAGAAGACAGGGACGCCAGCGGAAGAAGGGTAGACCAAATAGAAACTATAAAGAGGGAACCCAAAGATGGAGCTGCCAATACGCGATCTCCTGTTTACCTCGGCAGATATGGAAACCACCTGCAGGCTGGAGTCGGTAATACAACAGAAGTTCACCGATCCCCGGTATTGAAGAGGAAGTTGGACATGTCGAAGAAGAAGTCGCCACGTAAGATGCCTCGATAGAGAGGTTGATTCATTTCTGAGGATGAGCTCGGCGATTTAAGATGGATATTCCCATCTATGAGGGAAATTTAAACGTAGAAGAGTCACCGGATTGATCCAAGTTAATTTACAATCTACTCGGTACAAAGACACCGGAAGAGGACAAGAAGGTGAGACATGTCATCACTAGGTTCAAAGGACATGCACTTTACAGGGACGAACCGCAGCGCATTGCCCAAAGGCAAACAAAAGATCAAAAGATGGGACGTAATGATCGCTAAGATGAAGGAGAAGTTCATTCCGAAAGACTACCAAATCAATGCATGTTCGCCAATGCGTAACTCGAGACATCATCGATGACGGCGAAAGAGTACACCGAGGAATTTTATAGGCTCAACATCAGAGTCGGGTCATCTGGAGAGTGATGACGAAGGTAGCCGACACCGAATATGGGTTGAGGTATGACATTCAAGACGAAGTTGAGCATTGGTTACCATCCGCGACCGCTGAGGATGCGTACCGATGGCTCCGGAAGCCAAAAGAAAAGTCGAAAGCAAACAAGGTCAATGAGGGCGCGCGTAAGCCTGCAGGAAAAGCCATTGTTCAAGAGAGAAGACGTAGTTCAAGCGAGGATTGAAGAGGCCCCGTGGTAAGTCGAAAGGGAACCTCACGCCAGAGGCGCCAAACTGAACAGAGACAAGCATGTACCTTTGAGCCGAGGAGGCGTACGACAGGATCGCTAGCGAGATACCATTAATACATTTCCCTCGCAGAACCGGTAGGCGCGTGGTCGCAGGAGGAGCTATCATTACGTTTCAATGCGGTGGTAAAGATCTGGACACGCTACGCCGCTGGATCACCCGCATTTAAAATGGACAGAAGTGAAACTCACAACGCTGAGGCGCAGAGGCGTAACGTGGAAGGCGAAGATGCAGACAACGTGAAGTCGCTTGGGATGCATAAGACTCTTCTGACACCTGAGGAGGAGATGGATAACTCAGTTCAGAGAAGCAAACTGTTCAGGACAACATGCAAGACCAAAGATAGGAAAAGCAAAGTTATCATGGACAACGGTAGCACAAAAAATATCGTATCTACAAAGATGGTATAAAAATTGGAGCTGGAGACGATTGAACACCCAAGTCCATACAAAGTGACGGTCGCAGAAAAGGACACCGGTATGTTACCAAACAATGCTTACCCAATTTAAAATGGTGAATATAAGGATGATCCCGTGTGATGTCCTACCCATGGATGTTTGTCATGTTTTATCGGTAGACCATGGCGTAAAGTATGACGGACATGTTGTTCATGATGGGAGGATGAACATACACCTTAGAGAAGGATGGGAAACCACACGCTATTCCCAATCAATGATAAGGTGGTCAAGCCGGAAGTAAACAGTACTATACTTCATGAGTGGAAAGAGCTTCTCACAGAGTCGGAGAAGAATGAGGGACTATTAATTCTTTGTTGTCGTGAAGCCGCAGGATTGTCCCCGACACAAGAAAGTGGATGATTTGCCGAGGGAGATTCGAAGAACTACTGAGAGTTTATCGATATCATCGGATGAACTACCTCGTTCGTTGCCACGATGAGGAGTGTGAGTCACTACTGACTGCATCGAGCAAGCTTACCGAACAAGTAGCTGCATGTGCTGACACCTCACGAGAATGAGGAGGTCAAGAGGCAAGATCCGGTGAGGATGCTATCAACGTAGATAGTCTCATTCCATGGTAGTCGCTCCAATCCAAGACCGAACTGAAAAAGGATGGAGGCCGGAGGATGTGTACGTATCTCGAGAGCTATAAATAAGATTACCATCGCAATGTGTCTAATCAACAGGATGGGACTTAATTTGACGATTTCCCAAAGTGGGGCAAATTACTTTTCCAAGATAGATCCTCAAGAGCCGATATCATCAGATCCCGGATGAGAGAGGGGGGATGAATGAAAACAATATTCAAGACAAACGGTTTGGTATCAATCGGTTGGTCATGCCGTTTGGTTTGACAAACATGCTGCTAACTTCTTTATGAGACCGATGAATCAAGTCCCTACGGAATTCATCGGGCAAATTTGTGGTCGCATAATTCTGGATTCACATATTGATTTCACATCTAAGGCTGAACACGCGAGGCATTTAGCCACGGTGATATGCCACGCTAGAGAAACCGGCCGATCAATTTGAAGAAGTGTTCTTTCATGAAAAAACTCAATTTATTCGGCCTTTGTAATACTCCTACGTAATGAATTGAAGATGGATCCTCGGTAGGCTGGGTCGAGGTAATCAAGAATTGGCCATCGCCAAGAAATGTTTTCCTTTGAGGAGCTTCCCCATGGACTGGTAAGTTTCCACTAAAAATTCATTCGGAATTTTAGTGGAATCAAAGAATGATGACAATCAGGAAGAAGCCGCATAAAGTTTTTCATACCGACGCTTCGAGAAGCTTCAACTCGAAGGAAGATAACAGAAAACATTAGTTGCCCCGATGTAAAAAAAAACCTTCCGCGAAGTGTGACGCTTAGTGGATATGTTGTTGAGGAGTTTCTTAAAGTCGATGACGCACTGGTATTACCGGAGAAGTCGATGATGCTAAGTTGAAGTACTCCACATACGACAAAGAATTCTACGCCATTATCCGTGCATTGAAAAGTGGAGGCATTATTTAATACCCAAGGAGTTCAGACAGGCCAAATGTGACAACCATGCCAGGCTTGTAAGTCGCAAATATGAGAAGTTGAATCAAAAGCATGTTAAATGGGTAGAGTACATGCGTAACTTCACATTTGTGATAAAGCACATTTCTGGGACTCATGAATCGTAGTCAATTTGGAGTAGAAAAATGTTTTTTGTTGCAGGAGTTCGGAGTCAAGACGCTGGGTTTTGACAATTTGAAAGATATGTATGTAGGTGATACCTGACTCTGCGTATATTAATGGCGTACCGAGAACCCGCCTTTCGTGGATCGGAGCCCTTGGAGTTTCATGATCCGTGGATGGATTGTTGTTTTGGGCAATCAATTGTGCATTCCATTGCTCATGAGAGAGAATTTGGTGAAGGAAAAGCACAACAGAGGATTAGCAAGTCATTTTGGACACAACAAAACATTCTAAGCAGTCGAAGCTTAATCATACTTTTTACGTACGCAGATGTAAAGAGGTTTGTTGACCGATGCACTTGTCAACACGCCAAAGGCCGAAGCAAAAACATGGTTATATCGCCCGCTGTCTGCATCGAGGCCATGGGATTCCATTAGCATGGATTTTTTTTTGGGATTGCCGAGAACGCAACGAGGATTTGATTCCATCTTTGCGGTGGTGGTGGACAAGTTTTCGAAGATGGCACATTTAATTCCAATATAAAACCAAATGGGATGCGACCCACATCGCCGATTTATTTTTCAAAGAGATAGTCCGATTGCATGGATTTCCGAAGCATAGTCTCGATCTGGATACCAAGTTCATAGGTCATTTCTTTGAGGACGCTATGAAGAAGTTGGGGACCGACCGCATTCGCCTTTTACCAAACGCATGTATAGCGCACGGCGGTCAACAAGAGATTGGGGAGATCCGTTAAGGAGCCTAGTGGTGAGCATCACAACGCTAGACCATATCCCACCAATAAGCCGAAGTTTGCATACAACGCATTCTGGCGAATCGGGAAGTACATGTAAGAGTCCATTTCAGATTGTATATGGAATGCATCCGAGAGGAGTATATGAGCTTAGGGAGTCAGAATAGGTTGAGACTAGAAGCACGAGAGTTGAGGAGTTTGCTGAGGCGATGCACGAACTTCATGCAGAGGTGAAGCAACGACCCAGGGCTTAATCGAATATAAGCCGCCAGAGCCGATCGTAGGAAGAGACAACTTCGGCCTCAATTTGCGACATGGTTCTAGCGATCTCATGAAGGAAAGGTTTCTAAGGGGAACATACAACAAGCTCAAGATGAAGAAGATCGTGCCATGCAGAATTCTGAGGAAATTTGGTTAAAATGCATATGAGCTTGAGTTGCCGTGGTATATAACGGATATCTCCGATTTTCAACATTTCGAACTTATACCCATACACGGTTAGAGAGTTAAAGTAATCGAACCGGTGGAACCGCGATCCGGGCTATGAATAATTGCCTGCACGTATTCCGAGACGGAGTGCGCATAATCGGACAAGCGAAGTCGAAAGAAGTCCAAGAGGAAGCAATATTTTGAATACCCGGTGAAATGGAAAAATCACCCGGTGGAGGATGCCAGTTGGGAAAACGAAGTTGTTATCCAAAAGTATGGAAAGTCAGTGTAGGAGCTTATGGACAAGAGCCCATGAAATCCTTTTGAGCCGAGGAGTACGATGCAAGAGCATCACATCTTGATCACCGTTTGTTACCGCATGAAGGCAAAGGAACAATTGGACAACGCCAAAGACATACAACTTGAATTACTTTTGAAGATTGTTACACACATTTGAATGAAAAGCATTCATATGAAGCCTTTGTATTGTAATAGATAAGAAGGAATTTAATAGCCTTTATGTTGTTAGGTAGGAGTTAACTATAGATTAGATAGTTTTACTTCTCGAGGGAAAACGAGTATAGACACCCTCCCCTTGTATCATTGTATCATTAGCATTAGATGATAGAGCATTGGCATAGAGAGAGCAAGAGAGAACAAAGCAGAGAATCCGTGAAGAAACACCATGTACAGACATTGAATTAATAAAAAAGCTCCTTGATTCAATTCCATGGCTGGGTTTGAGTTCTTTGTGTTGTTGATGTTATTTGGTTGCATACTTGCTTCTTTATATATGCTTATTTTTTATATGCTACTTATGTGATTGCATATCAAACAAACCCGAGGAATGAGGGAATGAGTTCCAATTGTTTCAATCGCTTGAACCAGAGATTCCTCGCAGATATAAAATAATTCCTCCGCATAGAGTTGAGGGGAATTCAACAATGAAGCCCTTTGTTCTCGCTTTGCTCGGGAGTGGAGTGGGTTATTCAACCATGCGTGAAAGTGCGTGTCGAATCAAGTCTCAGAGCCGAAACCGGTTGGAGTGACTAGACCGTGTTAGCTGGATTTCATAGGGTCTAGGACGGCTTCAACACTTCTCGAGAGGTTGGAAGTCGAAAATCGGCAAGCGCGGGAAATTTCTCCTCTAAGGAGTCGAGAACAAAGCTCGAGGATATCACCTTGGTCTCGCCTTTCTGCAATGACAAAGGTGCAGGAAGTTTAGAACTCTTCTGGAAGAGGAAGAGAATCGACGACTTGAAGCTATCGAAGTAGATCTTCGAGACTCGTAGGGGCACGGAGGAGTCTGTTGGCCATTTCATATCGCAATATCGGGGTTGGCGAGTGCGAAGGTTGCATGCACAATGAAATCGCAAATCGCGATTCCCTCCACCCTAAATCGGTTACAAAACGCTGGAGGGAAGCGGCACGAGATCCCCGGTGAGCTCCGGGACTCTGCACTTCTCGCTGCCAAGTCGGCGAGCACGGTGGAGACAAATGGGTCCCCGAAGCTGGGCGCACGGGTCCCACCTGGATTGTGTGGAGTACAACACGTGGCATCGCGCATCAGAACTCGGAAGCTCTGAGGAGGCAGTTCGATGTCGCGAAAGTGGTGATATCCCGAGGTCAATCGCTGACCACGGGGACGGGTTTCAAATGGCTGATCACATCGGCGGCTGCAAGCCTCGGGACATTAAGTAGATCCGACTCCGACATTACGTGAAGAGAGATCACCGAGAAGGATCCGGCGATCTAAAACTCCGGTGAGAGTGGACTTTCTCGGCCATGAAGCAAAGGGAGGTCCCTCGTGAGCCGACCGGGTCACCGTGTGAGAGCCGGGTTGCTTTAACTCCCAACTCAAAAGGTACTATTGGAATTGCACACCTCTAGTAGGAGGGCACTCCTCGATTTTGAAAACCTACCATAGAGTCGAAGGATTTTGGGGATGGCCTTAAACCGATAAACCAAAGGTTTGTGGCAAAATGTTTGGTTTGCCAACAAAATAAGGTGGAAACAATTACACCCCTGTGGCCTTTACAACCATTATCCATCCCAAGTCAGTGTTGGAAGGAGGTTTCCATGGATTTCATCACGTAATACCGGGTCCTGGCAAGAGCGTCATCATGGTGATTTTGATAGACTAACCAAGTATGCACACTTTGTGCACTCTCTCATCCCTTCAGTGCTAGTACGGCTTCCACTGCATTCATGGAGACAGCTCAAAAGCTACATGGCAACCTAAAGATTATTGTATGTGACAGTAGATCCCATCTTCACTGGACATTTTGGACGGAAATATTTTCTTTGTTTGGGTACTCAATCGTCAACATCCTATCATCCTCAATCGATGGACAAACCGAGATAGTGAACAAATGTCCGAAGGATACCTCGCTGCTGTTTGTCTCTAGCCAAACAAACACAATATTTCAAATGGTTACCCCAGTTAAGAATGGTGGTATAACACTTCCTTCATACCACAACAAACACACCATTTATGCACTTTATGGATACCACCTCCTTCCATCACTTCTTCTAAAAGAAAATCTAAGGTTCAAGCAGTTGGAAGATCACATCGAATCAACAAATGTTGTCCAAGTCTTAAAGGACAATCTGACCATGGCACAAAATCACATGAAACAACAAGCGTGTATCAACATCGTAGTGAAAGGAGTTTTGAAGTAGGGGATTAGGTTTTTAAGACTACAACCATACAAAATGATGTCCCTGGCAATCCGTGAAGGATAATAAATTATCACCAAAGTATTATGGCCCTTAAAAAGGTGTTGCAAAATATTGGCACTTCCATGGCATACAGATTGGAGTTTCCTATATCTTCACGAGTACACCCATTTCCATGTTTCATGCTTAAAAAGGAAGCAGAAAGGACAAGATCCCGGCTCAAACTATATTTCCAAAACTGTATGAGGAAGGAAAAAACATATTAGAGCCTGAAGCCATCAATCGACACAAGAATTCGCCCGATGAGGAATAGATCCATTTCCAGTATCTCATTAAATGGAGGGAAACTATCGGCTGAATATTCCACTTGGGAAGATGCTACATTTTATACGTAATCATCATCTCAGAAGTTACTCAAGCATTGCGCATAACACTTGTCTCAAGGGGTATACAAGCCCTAATTTTGGCTCATTACCTCTTAATTGGGCATATTAGATTAGCAATTATTTTGTTTATGTCGCCTTTATTCCATTAGTTGTAATTATACCTCCTAGTCTCCCATATATACCAAGGAGCCATACTTTTCATTTGGAATGATATTGTACTTGAACATTTATGGGGTAGCAGAGGTTGTCCTCTCAAAGAGGCTTATTATCCGAATTATCTCTTTTCAAGGTATGGAGTACTTTTTCTGAGGTTTCTCTGGTATGCTATATTATATTTGGTTCTTAACATAACGCTTGTATCGATCTATTTCATAATCAATATTGGTGAAAGTCTCATTCCCAATAAATATCATCATCAACATCATTTTATCTACTATAGTTATCAATATCGACAATGAGATCGTTGCCTCCCCTACATTTGGATGATCGACCTCTTCAACTTCTTCGTCTGCCACATCGACTATGAGCCACTTGCTCCCCGACGGTATAATCATGATCTTCTTTCTCATTATTATCTTCATCTTTGGCTACATTATTGTACTTTACTAGACTTCCTCCTGGATCATATCTAACAACGATGACCAACTCCTCGCTTACTGTGTGTACCGAGTAAAATACTTGCTCACATTGACTTGGAAGAACATAAGGCTTTGTACCCGCTTCAAATGCCCTTGTATTAACCACGGTAAATCCATTATCATCCTCAATAATAGTTCTTTCAAGATAATGTTCATGCATCCGTATCCTATACCATTTAATCCTCAAACAAAAACTATTTTAAAGGAATTAAAATCACACTAATTATATCCCTCCAAATGGCCATAGTACCTATTCTCAGCCTAGATTTTTGTCATTTCTAGAGGAAATGTTAGTGACCTTAAACACTACAAATATCCCACAAACCGAGGTTTTCATATTATCATCCAACATTTTGATATGGAATTTATGACCATTACACCACATAGCCTTGCAGATGTTTCAACTCTAACATGGACAACAAGTAAAAATATATTGCCAATTAATAACTCTCATATAGGACTTACTACTAGATATATATTTCTAATAATTAAAACAAACCAAATACATTGAAAAATTGGGAAAATCCAGGAAAAATGTGGGTAAAAATTTAACTTCTTGTTTATCTTTTAAACTAAAAGGATAAATCAACTTCCCTTGATGTAATATCGAGAAATTGATCTTTCGGCGACCATGCGTTGTTTTAATCATCTTACTCACCCTTCCCATGATAACTCACCAAGTATTCTTTAGTATATTATATCCAATGCTCCATCCAATCAAGGTTGTTTGCAATGTATAAATGTAAAACATCCCACTCGGTAGGAACTATATGATAGCATAACAATTTAATATCATTAATTAGTTATTGTTAATAAAGGAATAATTTAATAAATGTGTAATATATTAAATCTATGTCATCTAATAGTTACCTTCACGCCCCTCATTTTACCTTTCCCCAATAGACCTCCCCTTCAAATTTGTTGATGGAGTCAGATGCCAAATGCGACACATTCATATATTTTATTTCTAATTTAGGTGTGTATATTGACTAATATACACCATGCATTGATATTCATATATCCATCAACCATATAACCCTCCAGACGTGCGTTTTCCTTTATGTACCAAAAGCCTTCAAAGACTTCAAGTGCCTCCACCATCCACATCTAACTTGTGTGTATTGGTCCACATATCAACTTCCTCAACTTGGTGTATGGGGTAGTGTTCTTGTGGCATTGAAAAATGATGGAGTAGATACTGCTACATTTGGACACATTAGTCTAGAATTTCTCTTCCAATACCTTTATATCTTCTTTATGGATTTCTTTGATGATAGCCACCTACAAAGATGCAATAAAATAATATCAAGGAATACATAAATTGTAGATGTTATTAATATGTCAATAAGTTCGGCTACAAATCACATAAGAAGTACATTTTCCTTATAAAACAATACTTACCTCGTATTTTCCAAGTATTGTAAATAATTTGTTTCCATGTTGTCAATAAAGTCGCTCAGAGATAAAGGTAGAACATATTGTAACAAAAACAAATAATTATTATTTGTTTCCAAAAATGCATACCAATAAGGAAATATATTATAACCTACTTCACTATCTTCATGAATGC
The DNA here is from genome assembly GCA_010110895.2 of Picea sitchensis. Lineage (NCBI taxonomy): Eukaryota > Viridiplantae > Streptophyta > Pinopsida > Pinales > Pinaceae > Picea > Picea sitchensis. The sequence continues at coordinate 6,669 of SNQJ01S0078005.1, read as the reverse complement.
ATGTCGGTAATGTGTTTTAACCCTGCCAAAATCACCTTTTAGTTAATATATTTTGCATGTTCGACGAAAACACCACCGAAAACCTAATTTTTCGAATTACCTCCTTTACAATATTTCTCTATTTCTCCATCAATAACCAAGGAAGACTAGTATTTTGCTCACGAATTAATACATTATAATTAACAATAACACTTTGCAATGCATGTTTAGCTTCCTGGATGTCACAACTAATATTTCCAATTCTCCGTGTCAATCCTTCCATCTAATATTTTCTATAACAATTATGTTATGTTCTTCCCGAGCATGCATTGTATCAAACAAATGAACTATTTGTGGTTCTGTAGTATGACAATATATTGAATTGCATCAGGTAAATTTTCACTCCTCATAGCCCATTCTGTCTTTAACTATATCTCATGAAACACTTCCACAAATTGAAATTAACACTAATTAATGGGACATAATGAAATTAACCAAAGATTTATATATAATAGGTCATACATAAATAATTTGTGTACCTTGACAATTTCTAATATATTCCAACTTCCATAGGCTTATAGTGTCATTCTTCATGGTTTTTCTCCCGCTTTCTTTACCATTGAAATTTTCTTTGGTTCATAGTTTTATAATCCATGGTTCTGAAGTAGTGCCTATACTCATCAAACACTTTGCTAAACTCCCTTGTAAATGATGATATTTTATCCTCTGACCACAAATTGGGCATGCAATTTACTCCTTCGCTTGAAGACCTACAAGATATATATGAATAAAATGTAGCATCAAATTAGGAGTTACACTTGTGCCAATGCATGATATTTCAATGGGCCATATAATATTAAATCACAAATAGAACAATATACAAAAAATGTGTTAACCTAAGAGCATCATGAATTGTCCATGATAGTATTCCATGGAATTGAAATCTTTTTTCTCTATTGGTCTAGAGATGTCATACATAGTGACGCCATCCCATAACTTCAACAACTCATTGATGAGAGGTTCAATATATATCAGTTCTCATATATTTAACCTCGTACCTACCTAATTGGTTCAACATATTGCATACTGATTATACTTAAGGATCTAGATGTCAATGACATATATAAAATAAATAATTACCATGCACTAAACAAAGAAAATGAAATATTTTGTCATACTTTTAAAGAAAATAAAAGATAATTAACACGGGAACAATCATTGCCAACATTATGTGCTCTCTTGATTGACATCCAAGAGGAAGGTTATTGTTTATAACAAAACAAGCCACATTGAGTAATGTAAACTTAAGCTCTCCAAATGGATTGATACCATCAACCCTAACAAATTTAACATGTTCTTTCTTTAAAAATTGGCCACTTTCTTCAATGTAGTTCAATGCAAAACCATCATCTAGACTTCGAAGAACATTGTCTCGAATTTTTTCCTTTGCATGGAAATCCATAAACCATGCTATACTTTGGCACCTCTAACAACCAATCGGAAACGTGGAATTATTGGAATATAACAAAGAACTTTATGAGACACCTTATTTGATGCTTTATCTGGCTCGGAGCATCTACTTATTCGACATTGTGGGAATTCATTTTCTAATGTATATTATCCATAATAAATAATATGTCATTAGGACTTGCATCAATATCATGATAGTCCATTCCAATTTCTTTCATAATCATGGATATTTCTCCATATGTGTGTGGAAAAATATTTGACATCGTAATAGAACATCACCTAAAAATATACAAAATTATAAACAATACTTTATCATCAATATATCATCCAATATACCACTTGGTACTCAGAAAACAATATCAATATAGGGAAAAAATTGAACCTTTTAAGAATTTGTGAACATGTAGGCATAACACTAACAAATTAAATATCTTAGTATCTCTGTGAGACATGTGCTTGATAAACCATTCAAAAACCTTCGTGTTCACCAACAATATAGCATATAAAAGATTTGTTGTTGAGCTTCATAAAGAGGTTGACGTGACTTCTCGAAGTAGAGGATCAACATCATGACTATTATCTTGGTTGTCCCTCATTCATTTGAGAAAATGTGTCTTGGATCAATCTATGTATCTCATCTCTTCCTCGGGATTTGAATCACTAACGCTATATCCATCCATCATCATTAATAACTTGATCAAAAGCTTCAATATTCCTCTCGGACCAAGTTCATCTCCCCATAAAGTAGTATCAAGTACTTGGCAAATAACTCTATGGTGGTTGACATTTTGGGGGCATCATCTATATATTTAAAAACAACGTGAAAAAAGTTGTGTGTATAGAAAATATAAAACTCCCGATAAGAAATATTACTAAAAATTCATGACATACCGACATTACGTAGGAATACATTAAATATTGAATCCTCTTACCAAGGGATGATATTCATAACCCCCTAGGTGTGCCCTCCCCACATGTCTTTGGGTTGTTGCTTATTAAAAGTTTTTTTCAAGCCTCTGTAATCATATCAAGGGAAATAACATTTTCCATCTCCCCCCGCCTCTAATGTCGCTCTTAACCAAGCAAGCTTCCTATCATTTTCATTCATTGTGACAACCAGGTTAACAAGTAATTTTATTACCTACACCATACCAAACAGTAAGTTAAAATTTTTATATTTTAGCTACTCCTTCGATTATGATATGTTTATTTACAAAGACCTACAATCCTCACAATTATTTCTCTTCTTCTAAGACATTTTGACATGTTTTTTATTATTATTATCGATTAAATATTAAGATAGATATGATTCAATTTGTACTATAGAGTATTTTATATTGAATAACCATGGAAAAATAATTACACACCATTTAACTAAAGTGGTCAAAATTTCTAAAAATTGAATCACTAGACACCAAAGTACACTAAACTCTGTTGTTTTGTGGTGACAAAATGTCAATCTTGAAATCTTCCTACCAAAAGAATGCCAACCACTTTGTCATCCACAATTGGGTTTTTTATTGGTTTAAATTATGACGCGTTGATTTGCATTCACAATGGTCACAATTTTATGCTACTTACAGTGGTCACAATGTTATTTTCTAAGACACTTTGGCATGTTCTCATTTTTCATTGTTTGACTAGTAGATTTCATCATGTTATCGTAGATTTCACCATCAATTTTTTATATTTTAGATAATGATCCTTATTAATAGTGTATAAACAAGTTACATCAACTACAAACTAAAGTTAATCACTACATCTAGAATCAATGCAGGATTATAAAAACAGAGAAACAACATCACATAATGTAAAAGGGTATGTGGATTTTATTGAGAAAGTTGGAAACAAATATACTTTGTTTATATTGGAAGACTATGGTATATAATCATAAGTTCATTTGTTAAAGGTGCTTATTCATAAGCCAATAAATTTAGAGGTGGCTAGCCATAAGCTAATATGGTTGAAAGTGTCAGTTAAAGGATTGTTATGTGCCTAACTACATTATAGATAACATCTTTATAATAAGGTCATAAATAAACAAGTTTCTTTATATAATAATGACATATATACCTAAAATAAGTTTAGGGTTATTGTTTATGTATCTTATTAGTCACTTCTAAAGAAGGGAATATAGAAATCAATTGTAAGTCAAAATCATTTTGACTTTGTAAATTTACAAAAATTTTAACAATGTTTTATATTGTTTTTCAATAAATATTTATTTATGAGAAATTTACAATAACAATACAAAATAGTCTTTTATTTTTAAATATTTAAAATTTTATTTTGATTTTTTAAATAAAAAAAAAAAAAAAAAAAAAAAAAAAAAAAAAAAAAAAAAAAAAAAAAAAATAAATTATTTGTTTTAAAAAATCCACAAAATAGCCACGTAATAATTAAAAGTACAAATAATGAATGATGTTACCCACATTCTATGTGTAGTAAATGTAAGAATATACTTTGGATTTTGAGACTTTGTTTCATCTCCAAATGATTTGATGAGTGCACTTTATCCAATTTGGGTTTAGATACACACCATCACGCCAACCACAACGCTGGGCCCTGGGTTTTTTTTGCATGTTTAAATAATGGAAATTCTCGTATTTTGTTTTGAAAAATGTACAGACCTGATCATGCCAACCACAATATTTAGTCTTGGTTTTGTTTTTCATTCTTAACAATGGATGATCTCTCATACATTAATAATATATGTAATATCAATGTACATTCTTGTCACTAACGCCAATCTACCCATTATTTATTTCATATTTACAATATGTTGAGGATAGCAAAGAATTTATGTTGAAGATGGAAATATTATTAATATTTCCCTAATATACATGGAAGAGGCAAATGTTGAGGATAACAAAGAATTTATGCGGGAGAGGGAAATGTTACAATATATTGCATCTATTATCCTTGTTGTTATAAACATGAGTTTCCTCCCTATCTATATATACCATAACTTATCATTTATCAATATAACAATCAACTTCAATATTATATTCATGGAGATTTCTTCCTTCATTTAAATGAATTAGTAAGTGCTATCCAACCATTAGGTGGGTAAGTATCCCAACCATTATTGTAACTATTATATTATTTTCAATTTACATCCATAGTACCCAAAAGGGATGTAACAAGTGGTATCAAAGTTTTTTTTTTTTTTTTTTTTTTTTTTTTTTTTTTTGTTAGTTCTTAAAAGTAAAAGAGAGAAGAAAATGGAAATCAATTACTATCATTTCACCGGTCAAGGTTGAGTTTCAAGAGCAATTCCATATCTTTATCAATGAAAGAGAGAGATTATAGCTACAAAAGGGTATGTGGATTCCATAAACCTAGAATATTATGGAATCCACATACCCTTTCCATTCAATATGCTTTAACTAGATCCAAAAACCAAAGACATGAATATGGTACACACATATGCATTATATACTAAGGAAAAAATGTTACATGAAATTTGGACATTTGAATAAAAATTTACAAGTTAAATTCGTATATGCAAATAAATAAACATACTAACCTGCAAGTTCAAAATATGAGCTATGTATATCAAGAATTGATTTGTCTTAACTCACGGTGACGGAAAAATAAACAGATCAAACAAAAGCTAAGAACAGTGTTGCAATTATAGCAATTGTGTCGCAAAAGTCTCTTAAAGCCACGATATATAGATCAAATAGTCAACTAAGAAGCCGCTAACACTAACTAATGAGATAGGTAAAATTTTCATCACTAATAGCAACAAACTAAAGTTTGTTGCTATTGCGACGAAAATATCGACTAGGTTAAAATAATATTTTCATGGATATTGAGACAAACTTTCATGGCAATATTGATGAAAATCCCACCTTGTTTAAAAAAAATATGAAACTAATGGAAGCGTGGAAAAATTTCGTGGAATAATCCGCCCATATGTAGTAGTGTCAAGCAGGCACCTAGAGCATGATATGCAAAGATGGATTCTTACTTTCTTTCAGATGATTTTGTTAGATGCAAATATGATTCCAATATTTACTTGTTGAGGACTACTGACTATGTGATGATATTAGTTCTCTATATTCATGATATTTTGAACACTGGTAGCTCTGCTTCAGCCATTTCTTTGGTCAAATATATTTTTCATGATAGGTTCTCTATGACGGACATGGGTCCACTACACTTTTTTCTTGGTCTTGAGATCAGTCATGATGCTTTCGACATCAAAATTTCTCAGGTTAAGTATGTCAGGGATATTTTGGATAGATTCCACATGACATAATGTAATTCTGCACCTACACCCTTCTTATCTAGGATCAAACTTGAGGATGGCGGGGATACACCATTAGTGGACAGAAATGTGTATCGACAGTTGGTGGGGATTCTTCTGTATCTCACCCACACCCATCCAGATATCTCATATGTGGTAGGAGAAGTTTCCATATACATGCAGAAACCCCATGATCTGCACTAGAAGGATGCCAAGTGCATTCTCACATATGTTCAGGGCACCATGAGTTATGGGATTCACTATGAAGTTGGTTGTGCATTAGATCTCATAGGATTCACAGATTCAAATTGGGTTGGTGATAGCACAGATCACAAGTCCATGTCCAAGTACACTCTCAATTTGGGGTCAGGCCCAATTTGTTGGTCAAGTAAGAAGCAATCATCCATTTATTTATCTTCTGCAAAGGCCGAGTACAGAGGAGTAGTTGACTGTGTCATTCAAACACTTTGTCTTCAAAACTTCCTTACCGAGCTTGGTATCTAGTTTCACTATCTGACTATCATATGGTGTGACAATCAGAGTACAATGAGATTTTGCAGAGATCCAGTACAATGACAGTGAACCAAATGCATTGAGGTCCGCATGCATTTCATCAGATATTTAGTACATGACAGGATCATTGATTTGCAGTTCTGTCCTTCCTCTGAACAAATTGTTGACATATTCACCAAGACATTCATTGAGAAGAAGTTTCATACTTTGTGGGATTATCTTGCAATGAAGAACGCAATTTCCTAGCAACTTCCTTTTCTTCTTTTGATACATTTTCTTTTGAGGGGGGGGTTTGTTCCCACGTGGTTTTCCCTCTTTCCTCACTTTTATTCAGTGTTCATTAGTTTCATTGTACATGAGTACCTAATATGGCCTAGTAGTTGAGACTCATTTGTTACTCCATAGTGATGTTCATGGGGGGTGTTGGAGAAATTTCTATTTTCGGCACACTA
>SNQJ01S0078004.1:13574-31576 GCA_010110895.2 Picea sitchensis | reverse complement strand
GACTTCTCAGGCGATTTTAGTCACTTTACACCTTTTTCGATGCCGAAACGTCCCAAGCAGTTTAGGGAAAATTTTAGATTGTTGATTCTTTTAATTGAGGTTAGTCCCTTTTAAATTTGACAAGGTTTCTTACATGCCCCAGTAGACTTTCTAGCAATCAAAACATGAAAACATAAAAGTTAAGTGCGGGTGGCATTTTCATGCTGAAGTAGAAACAAGAGGTGCAAGGCCCAAGTGGTACCCAAAAAAGTAGAAAATAAGCCCTAACTTTTTAGGGTGTGTTGAGTGCTCAACAAATGGCAATTCACTGTGCAAAAGCAGAATCTTTGTTCCTCCTCCATAGCTCGACTGATACGGAAGCTGAAGGGGAACTTAACTAGTCTTAGATCAAAGCTCCCTTTTACCTGTGCATTTGAAATTCTTCAGTTAATGCTTCTGGGTCTGCCTCTGGGGTTTCTTTACCTCAATTCCTCCCTCATTTCCCATACCCTAACTCATGCCCCATTTTCTTTTGACAAAATATATGGTAAAGTATTCACTGGCGTTAGGACTTTAATTACCTTTAATCACTTTCTATGGTGTTTCTCCACTACCAGCGAGCGTCTATAGCCCCAATGGAGTCACCTCGACATCACAGACATTGATCCGCTGCTAGTGAGCGTCCATAGCACTGGAAGAGATATCTGCATACCCTCTCCCACTGTTCACTCCATTTATACCAACCTTTATTTGGTGAGATGCCCAGAGCGAGTGAGAGAGGATGATGTATGTTTAAGTTGCAAAGCAAGGTGGTTAAGGTGAATCCTTTACCAGTTCCACCTTCGAGTTCATGTAGTCCTTTCAAGCCTTTCCTTCTTCCCCTTAAGGTTTTCCCAACCACTAAGCAGACACTTTGGACATTTTCAGAAGTCGTTCAGTTACACAAGTTAGATTAGATAACTCCTCAAAGAATCCATGGGTTCCTTGATGATTTCGTTATTGAGTGTGAGCCATGAGTTTAGAACAGAGATCACTATATCGCATGACTCGAGATCAACCACTGTCTTGCTGAGCACAACCCTTTTAAAGCATAGGGAACAAAATTTGCAGGAAATAAAATCAAGCGAAACCATAATTGAAGTATATGCAACAAAGCTTATGAAACACACCTACAAAACAAAAATGAAACTCAAAAGAATAATTTTTTATTTTTTTTTATTTTTTTTTTAATTTAATTTTTTTTATTGAAAATGTTGTTTGAGGACTTGGCCACTGACTAGAAGAGATTTAGGTTCAAGATCATCTGGAGGCGACAGTGAAGAAACAACCGTGGCCAGGGATTCAGCAAGGATATTCTTCTCTCCAGAGATCATAGTGACGTTAAAGGCTTCAAAATGATCCACCGGTCGGTGCACCTTGCGTTGATAATTATTTGAATGCGAGGGGCTGCGATGTACAACAAATTTTACCTTCTTGATAATAATATTTGGGTCTCCGAAAACCTTCAATTCTTTGACATTTAGGGATAAAGATTTCTTTAACCTTTGTACCAGAGCTTCATACTCGACAGTGGTATTCGTACATTCAAATTCAAGCCTACAGGATAAAAAATGATGTTTATCTTTTGGATTAATAAGGATACAACCTGCCCCAGATATTTTCTGTGATTTATATCCATCAAAGCACATAGTCTGGATCTATGAGCGGGTGCTGCCTGTTCCTTCCTCCTCGTCACCTTGTTGCTTTTTTATCTTTTTTCTGGGGTTTTCTTGCCCGCATCGGCTCTCGGTTTCGAAAAACCAATTCGGAGTTCTGAGTAATAGGGACATCAGATGGAAAAGGAGGGAAAATCCCAATATAAGAACCGCAGGAATAATTACCTAGCACAGGGAACTCCGTAGATGAGGGTTCATTCGGGGTTTCTAGGTTAGTAAAAGTGTGCTTTAGATACCTTTCCCTATCAATCCTAATCATGTCTTTGTACCCTTTTAATGGTAGCCAAAGGTGTTCCTAGTCTGTACTAAAGTATCCATTCAGTTTTTAGGACCAATCTCATCTCAATAATAGCCCATATGCCTCGGGGATATCTACTACAATGATGTCAATCACCTGCACGAAACTAGGGTGTGTCGCTATCCTGATCATCACATATTTGAGTTCCTCCATAACCTTGACCTGGGTTCTGTCTAGTTTTATAACATGATTATCGCTTTTGAGAGGGACAACACCTAGTTTATAACAAATGACCAAGGGCATGACATTAGAAGATGCTCCAGAATCTACCAGACAATTGTGAAGATTCCTATTGAAGACTTCGAACGTTAAAATTAAAGGAGGCATGAAAGGTCTCTCCTTCCTGCCTTCTGAGCAGGTGTTTATCATTGGTTTTCTTGCCAAATATGTAGGGGGTAGATTCTTCTCTCGACCATCGTTGGTGGCTGGGTTTTCTACGTCCATAACTGATATATTAGCTTTCAGCTTCTTCAAATCTTCGACTATGTTATAATCTAGATTAGGAGATTCCCGTGTATGGATGCTTAGAGGCTATTTACTAGGAGCGACAGGAATTCTTGGGTGATCGGGAGTTAATTTACTTTGTGAGACATGGGTGGCATCAGTATCTTTTGGGCTGGGTTGACCCTTACTACGTGTTTGTACCAACGATATCTCTGTGGGTGGTGCCTGAGGTTTAAACAGATCGTCCAAAGACACGATCACGTCGGGATCCCATATCATCATGGTCGTGTCTTGTGGTGGGTTAACCTCTTCCTGATCGACAATGTTAAAGGATGAACTGTTGGGTGGTTCGGTCAGAGAGACTTCGCCCAAAAAATGATTTTCCATTAAATTCATGGCGTTGACCCACTGAGGACATTCCCTTTCTGAGTGGTTCTCTTGGTGGTAAGTACAAAAAGAATCAGATGCGACATTCCCTAAGTCAATGTTTAGGTTGGTTGGGGGAGGTTCAATTGATTTGAAAGGATAGTTTCTTTCAAAGAAAGCCTTATAGGGTCTTTGGCCTTGGTTTCCCTCACCGACATTTCTTTTCATATATATAATCTCATTTGATAGTTTCTTGACCATGCGTTGCAGGTCTTCTATATCCCCATTACCCTTATCGAGAGTTGGTTCATTCGGCTTCCCTGACGGTCTAGTCAAGAGGAGTCCTCTCCTGGGAGGGGACAGGATTTATTTTATCGCTAGAGATGCCTAGCATTCTTTACACCATTTCATATGGAACTCTATCGTCTTGTCCTCTTTGAAATTCTCCGTGAGGGTTTGCTTAGTGACTCTTTTAATGAACATGGAAATAGAGGTCGGAAGAGCATTAGCATAGACCTCAATTTGCAACTCTTGAGCCAGTTTTTCCGCGAGATGAAACTTGTTTAGGATAGTCATGAATCTTTGACTGAAATATTTGACCCTTTCCTTTGGGGTCATGGTGGCCGAGAACAATTCGACCATAAGGGCTCCCGTGGTAGTTTCTTTGGCAAAATTGTCTAGGAAGTCCTTTTGGAACTTAGTCCAGATGGTTATGGATCCTACTGGCAAGTTAAAATACCAAGTAGAAGTTGAGTTCTCAAATGTATAGGGGAAAAGTATGCATATCACGTTTTCAAGTTGAACGTTCATAAGCCTGATCGTGAGTATGAACTTCTTGATATGATCTTCGATCAATCCTGAGGTCTCAGGATCATACTTGGCAAGAAACTTTTTTGGGTAACTAGGGAGATTGTGTATTCGTCCAAGGACAACCATGGCGTCCCCGACCAACCAAGGCTGGTTGCCTTGAAGTGGAACTTCTCTCTCCTCCTCATGACCATTGTTCTCTTCCATATCTTCGAAGTCAGAGTTAGGCTCTTCCTCTTCCGAGAGATTGTTAGGTTCGAACTTCGGAAATGTCACTAACTCGCGTCTCGGGTATGAGGTCAAGAGGTTCTTGGATTTTGGTGATTGCGAAGTCTATTAAGTCTTTGACGGAGTGTACGAAAACTTTGTCGGGAGTGCTGACCACTAGTATGCCTTGTTGTTTTCTTCGAGGGAGAATGGGGGTGAATGGAAATGCGCCGATTTGCTGAGCGTAAGCTTTAGTAATCCTTCTAAACTGATTCACTTCCTCATGAGGGAGGGCGTAAGGTATTTCGGGGTGAATATATCCTTCCCCGGAGTGGGGCGAGTTATATGCTTCGGGAGTACTCGGTAAAGGTGGGCTATCTGTTGGATGACAAGCCATGCATGTGGGCTATTACGAATCTATAGGTTGCTCGGAATATCATATAACTTACATATTCAGCCATTCATTCTCAGGCTCTCCTTCCAGCGCAAATTTTGTTGATGGTTCTTAAACCCCTTAACTCAACAGTAGGAACCAAACCCGCCACCAAGGCCCAATTAGACTCTGCAGCATTTGTGATTGGAATGGTTCTCCAGATCTCACGATATGGCCAATTTAATAGATGGGATTATGTTTTCTTGTGGAGGCATATCCTTCAATCGAGATTTTCTCTTTTGGTATTTTCTCTTTAGTTAGGATAAATGTGAGAAATATTCGGTATAAACCAACTTGACCACACAACGATAAGGAAGTCTAAAGACTGGGAAAGGCCGGGCTCAGGATAACCCTCACTCCAGTATGAAGACAACGATATCTTACCATGGTCCTAGTAATAATACTTTAACCATGTGGGCACTCGATCACTAGCTGAGATTTTAACCTAAACTATCCAAGAAACAAAATGAAAGAAAATTTAACTACTGTAGAAGAGGCTGAGCTTGGGATAACCCGCTTCTCAAACATGCAAACGATAATCCTATACCACATGCCTAGTAATAATATGTTAACCATGTGAGCGTCCAATTACTGTTTGAGAATACTAATTATTAGAAGAAATCATTTATATGATAAGATCAATAGAAAGAAAAATAAGTCATCTACCATAATCCTTCATCATATATCCACACAACGATTCATCATTTCCATCATTAGAGAAAAGAACAGCAAAGCAATTGCACCAGATAACTTGACAATATATTCGATAGCTCTTACTTGTTACATCTACTCATGAACTGAATAGGAAATAGTTATTCTCTAGGCTCAATTACACATGCATATGATGAAAACAACTTCGTCTCTGGTCCAGAAGGACTTCTTCATTCATAACAACTCCAAAATAATTCTTAACAATTAGAAAGAAAAGAGTTATTGCAACAAATCATCGACCCTTATTAATTATTCGAGGCCTTTACTTATAGCCCAAATTTCTAACTGAAGTTAACGACTAAGTGTGGTTCAAGCAAGAAAAAATCGCCACGTGGCTTCTTCTTTCAATAACTTCCTGAACAGTCAACTAAAGATATCTTCTTGAAAAGGATGGTTCTTCTCGTATTCAGACCAACTAAAAAGCAGTTCTTCACAGGTTCGAGTTCATGGAGATCTATGTTGATTCATCGGAGCCGCATATATTCCTTTGTTATTTGTTGCATGCGCTCGGTACTTGACAAAACTGGAGTTCAGCCACTGTAGCATCGCTCGGGCCCTGATCGGATGTTCGGAAAATTGTTGCACTTTCCCTGGCTTTGCATCGACCACCTTTCTGAGTTCTTCGATCCATGGAGAGCCACATTCAACATGCGAGTTGACTATGTCACTCATGTCAATGAAGTTATTGGGGATGCAAGACCAACATCCCCCATCGCTTCGGTGATTTATTCTCAGTGTTTCTTTTAGTTCTTTGACAGAGTCATAGGACAGACTTTAGTCAGTGATTGGGAAGTTTCTCCCTGTAGTAAAAACAAAAGTTGTTTAGAAATTAATCAACCTATGATTTGACATAAATAAATCAAAATATCAACACGTACCTATGCATCTTGCTAGTCTTAGTCGTTTTTAATACTTACGTGATCCCGAATGCATTCTTTGAGCGATCTGTGAAGCCACCGCCCTTCTTCGGTTTTAATGAGCACCTCAACATGTTATAGTGTGCATAAATCAAGTACGATATACATGCATGTACAAATTATCACAGTACTTACTTGACCTTTGGAATCATCAAGAAAGGGTAACGAGGACAAATTATGCATGTGTGTGCTCTCGAGGGGTCGGATATCGTACAGAAAAAGTCGTTAAAAATTTCCATCACCCATACTATCAGCCGTAGCAAACATCATTCATCAATAATAGATGTTTGTAAGTTCAAAAGCATAGAAAGAATCACGTCACACGTTTTCCTACAACCCCGATCGTCGGTGCTTTCATGCTCTGGATAACATCCGTCAATTAGCTCCGACGTGCCAAATTTTCAAACATCATGTTGCGAGGTGCAGATATTATGTTCGCCAACATAATGTCACTCCTTGATTTCCCTATAAATTCCAGAAGTTTTGCAAGCAATCCTTCTCAAATGTCGAGCTCATATTTTCTAGAAATTTGGTTTGGTAAATTCATCTTGGCGATGTCCAACTGAGTGACTCCTTACCATCTGTGGACACTTTGAGTCTCTTATGCTGTTGCACTTATGGGATCTCCTTCAAGCATGGGACTAGGTCTATGAGGCAGTTGGAGTGCAAGATCTCACCCTCAGCACAACTGAGATTCCTTTTTGTGGGTTTTGAGAGGTACAACTATCGATCTAGAGGTAGCATCATCGTTGAGGGACAAGCTTGGGGTGGTCACAGATATGTCCGAGAGAAATACGCTGGAGGCTGTGCCTTCTCTGGGACCGAAATCAAAGAGAAGAGGACAGTCTAAGAAGAAAATTTGGGAAGGAGAGGGGGACCACCCCAAGGCCGAACCGAAGGTACATCCATCCTACTAGGAATCTGTAATGCCCATCGATCACTCGCAGTTGGTCGAGATAGCCGACAAAAGAGGCGAGAGAGGAAAGGGAAGATCAAAATCGTTGGGTTCTTCCATCGGAAATTCCACTCAACAACAAGAGCAAGCTCAAATTGAAATAGCTGAGCTCTAGCAAGAAAATAGGGAACTGCGACATCAATTGGCGGAGAAAACCCAGGGGATATTGCTGCCGCAAGGTCATGGGGGAAGTGTCGTCTGGATGTAGAGACAACTTTGAGAGGTAGAAGAGACAATCGTGGAATTGTGCAACACGCAACAAATGGCAGTGACAACGAAGCATAAGTCACCACAAAGTGTGAAAGACAAACTGAGACAGAACCACCGCATAGGTGACACATAGTTAGCAGGTTCTTTCTCCATGTTCCCAAAAGTGTGGTTTAACACCTCTTTTCCCTTTCTTTGTAAAATTTTGTAATCTTACAGTGACTAGGCCATATAGTCGAATCGTAAGAGTTTATTTATTCAAATGGAAATCGAGCCTGGTGGAGGGTTTTCCCTTTTGTATATATATTTATATATATAAGTTTTAAGGCATGATTGTGAATCAAACGTGTATTCTTCTTTAAATTTTTTGCGCAAAAGAATATTAGATCTTTTCTCTTTTTTCATCATGGTTATCACGTCATGAGTTTGTTAATGCTTTTTCTCTGTAAAACTTTGACATCGACTTTGGTTATTGAAAATATTTAATCACGTGGATAAAAATCATGTTTGAAGGACTAGAGGCCACAACTGTCGATACCGAGAGTCATTGAAGTGATTATTACATTAGGGAAACAATTAGTTCATTTTTTCCAATACTGAACTTATTTCAGGGTTCGACGGTCGGCAGTGTTGTTTTTATTTCTCAAATGATTTTCATCACCTTAATCTTCTACCGACGTCGATCTTCATAAGTGAGTCGGGAGAAACTTGGGTCGCTACTTCCTTAAGAAATCCACTGAGGCTGATTCAATTGGTTGTCGGCGATATCTATGCCCAGTCTTATTCGTAGGGTGAGGAAAGTCTTAAATCTGTCAACGCTGATGAAAAAGACACTCAACTTTTTTTTTTGGACTTCTCAGGCGATTTTAGTCACTTTACACCTTTTCTGATGCCGAAACGTCCCAAGCAGTTTAGGAAAAATTTTAGATTGTTCATTATTTTAATCGTGGTTAGTCCCTTTTAAATTTGACAAGGTTTCTTACATGCCCCAACATACTTTCTAACAATCAAAACATGAAAACATAAAAGTTAAGCGCGGGTGGCATTTTCATAGTGAAGTAGAAACAAGTGGTGCAAGGCCCAAGTGGTACCCAAAAAAGTAGAAAATAAGCCCAGAATTTTTAGGGTGTGTTGAGTACTCAACAGGTAGTTGGGGGCAGATGTTAGGGCATGTACAAGTATATGAATCTCATAATTTTAACTCGAGGACATACATTTAGCACATTTTTTTTTCCAAGGCACATGCAAGTTTCCTTAAGGAAACCAATGGGTAATCCTACGAGATGCAGTAGAACAATTCACGAGCATGTAATAATCTTAAAAGAAAGAAAACTTCAGAGAAATGAAAACTTTCTCAATGATCAATAACTAGCCAACAACATGCATATGGGTAAAGGTTAACCACATACATCATAACAATAGGCCAATGACCATTATTTTTTAATCAAATAATATCAAACCAAAACATTTGAGATGAGTTGAGCACTCTAAAAATCACCATGTTGAACTTTCTAAAGAGTATGACATGAATGGTCGATGGATCACCAAATGATGGGATCTTGAGGCCCATATTGTAGTTGATATGGCCTTTTTGTGGACTAAAGCCTACAATACTTGTAAAAATAATATGTTGAATATGAAACATCTTGGGTTATACATATTGAATTTTATGAGTAATTGAGTTGATGATTTTATGTGATATACGTTGGGTTAATTTTTATTTTATATGAATTTAAGTATGGTTTAGGTTTTAATATAATGATTGGTACAAGTAGATCAAAAGGGTGGTCTCCATCAAATTCCACATGAGAGAAGAGGGGGATTATTACCCCTCTCTAATCTCTAAGGGACACAAACATTCAAACAACTCAAGTCACTCAATAAGATAGATGCTCATTTGATTTGTTGATTGAGGGAATTTGAATTAATGAGGGGAATTTGTCCCTTGAAACATGGATCCTTGATTCTAGGGATCCTAGATACAAGTTCCCTTGAATCAAGGATTGATTGAAGGGTTAGTTATGATATTTTATTATAAGTAGGAGATAGGATGAATTCAAGTATATTATGGTTTGTCTTTATAATAATAATTTCATAATTATGATAGTGAAATCAAATTGTAGAGGACACACTGTTGTCATGAGTTAAATTTCTTAATAAGGAGACTACATTTTCGAGAACTTATGGTTTGACCAAGGGTTCTTTTAGAGACCTTGAGTAGGTCCCACTCAAGGGAATGAAAGGGACCGTCTTTGCTATGATATTCTCATTTCTATAGTAGTTTACAAGTTCATGTAGTAGTTTCATGCAAGTTATTACAATAGTTTTATTTGCTTCATGCCATTTTATTTCAAGCCATTTAAATTCTGCAATTTTACTTTCTATGTATTGTATTTTCAGTTCTTTGATTTAATGGAGTTCATTATCTGAGTTGATCTTATTAAATATGAAATAATCAATAGTTTCCATTATTAGTAGGTCCCAATATGTTCATTTTCATCCTCAAACCATGGCTAGGATTGTAATACCCATCCCTACTGCACAAAACTTCATTATTGCACCATGTCACACTCATGGAGAAATATTTCCTTTAAAGGGAATGGGTGGTGATTTTGGATAGAGTGCATGGTTCATGAGACCTAAAATCATCTTATAGGTTGTAATGGTCCCTTTATTGGGTTTTCCCTAACTTACCACAAAACTCTTATGTAAATTCAATTTTTTGTTTTAAACATCACAACATTCAACACAAGAACATGACACTCATACTTCTAAGTTGGTTTAACTTCTCACTAGTAATGCTTGCACATCCTTAAAAATGTTGGCAAAATTTCATTATCTAAAATAGAAAACAATAAACTTAAGGCTTGTCTTTCTCTCTAGTGAACAATATCATTATGATACATCACAAAGCTCCTCAAACCTATATATTAGTGTGTGGAAAAGGCATAAATTAGGACAAAGCATCGAAGAGTAGAAAACCATCAATTTTTTTTTAAAACCTACAAAATTCATCATAATAATGACATAAGTTTGTCACAAGTATGGAATCTACGTCGCAAGACATTGGTGGGTTTCTTACTCTGACACGCTCCTTTGTCGCTATTTCCACGCTCCTTCGTCGCTATAGCGACGCATGTTCGTCGCAAGAAGGTATACATCTCTTCTTCTTGTCACGAACTTGTGTCCCTATAGTGACGGACATTCATGGAAAGAAGTTAAATATTTTCTTTGGGATTCCATCATTTTGACATATGTTTGTCGGTATACTGACGATAGTTTGTCATAATTACAACGATGTGAACATAAAAATTTAACATAAAATGTTTAGGATGATGACATGTGGTGGCTTAATTTCATCACTATTTACACAAATACTTAGTGTGTGGATATAGAGATGTAAAAAGTTCCACGAAAAATACCGTTTGCCTTTGTGGAAAGTACGATGGATATGTGTGGCAATAGCAACGAAAAACCGTGGCAAGTTTGGTCATATGTAGTAGTGTAAAATACATTCACTCCTCACCATGCAACATTGATGGATGACATTGGTGATGGATGTGTTGGAAGATGTTAATCCATGACATTTTAAAAGAGTTTCGACAAGCATTCCATATATATGAATGATGAATGATGATAATGAGACTGGATGATAAATGTTGATGCAAACATGTGCGATCCTTGACTCTTGAAACCATCACATACCGTTAAGGTATGTTTCTATTCTAACCATGTCAAATTTCAACGCATATAGTAACAGTTTGAAGAAATTTCAACATTGTCCCCATTCACTGCTCGCCCCCATTCACTACTCACCGTGCAACATTATTGGATGAAATTGGTGATTGGGGTGTTAGAAGAGGTTCCACAAAATTTCAAGAGAGTTCCAACAAATTCCTAAATCCCCTAACCCCTGATCCATTAACCCTGAAAGCCTTAAGCCCTAATCCCTAATTAACCCTTAAGGCCTCAATCATAGTTAATCAATAATCCCTTAACACAAAATCCCTAAATCCCCTAACCCATAAGCGTCAAATCCCTTATCTCTTGACCCTTAATCCCTTAAACCCTAACACCTAATCCCTATAGCCCAAATACCTAAATCCCATAATCCTCAAAGCCCCTATCCACTTAACCTCCAACACCTCAACTAATTAACTATTTAGGATAATCTCGCCACATCTGTCACTACTTTTGGTGCAATTTCTGGCTCTAACTGGTGTGCTAAATCAGGTGCTAAATGGGGCACTCTTTTTGGTGCTAAAGGGGGCATTATTTATGACAGTAACTGAGGTGTACTTTCATGTGCTATGAGTGCCAAATTTAACACCTAATTTTTTTGGGTGGAAAAGATTTCATGAATAACTCCATCCCGATAAATAACACTAACTTGTTAAAAAATTGAAGAAAAATACACTAAAACCAACTTTGGAAGCAAAAAGGGGAGCAAATCACAGGAATTTGTTGTAGTGGCTCCACCTTGACCTATATATTTAGATCCACAAGAATCCAAAAATATAAAAGAAATTAAATTATTTTTAGGTTCTAGTACATGTGTAATATCTATCAACATTCTTGCAATACCATGAAACATATTAATCTCAGTACTCCGAATCCCAATAGTTTTACAAGAACTATGATTTCCCATAAAACAACACCATGATCTTTAGATTCGTAACAAGAGAACCAACTATCTTCTTATCGGTACATAGCTCTACCAGAAATTGAAGCATAGTTTGGCCAAGCAAAGTAGCCAGATCTTCTGCTGCTTCAAGCTGATTCCTCAAACTTATCAGGATTCAATGTGTCTTCTTTTAAGTGTCCCGTTTGAATTAGAAATAATCCCGTATCGTTGGTATCGATAAATTCACTGTCGTTGGTATCGATAAATTCACTGAGAACTATGAATCCAAGTATGATACTACTCACAAACTGGGACGCTAATATCTTTGCTTCAGAATCCCCATCTAATGACCTTTTTAATTCAGCTCTTCCATAATGGCCATCCTTCCTTGGTTCAGAGATGCTCGCTTTTAACCTACGCAAGACTTCGATGAATAACTTGTTTAGGGTTTCAGCACTCGGTCCATAAGCAAAAGCCGAAAACTTCAGGCATTTCAGAATATAAGCAGCTTGTGCACTTGTTGGAATACTACGTAAATATTTGTTTATTCTATCAACAAGCGTAGCGAACTTTGGGGAAATGGATGGCGATGGCAATCCATTTCCGTGGATGCAAAATAGTCTCAAGTTAGCTGCTAAAAATGGAGGCCATGTCCTTGGTAAATCTGAAAGAACGTGCAATATCAGGGATTTTTCCATGGTCAATTTTTTTTAATGTTTCCCGTCAAAAATAATCACGCACGGTTTCAACCAACAACTTCTGCAACGTCTAGGTCTCCTGAGAAACAATACGAAATTTCCATCAACTTTTCGATCTCTTGAGAAACAACTCTACTCCAAATGTAGATAGATAAGCATTTAGGAGACCTTTAGCTATTTCGAGCTAGAAATAGATTATAACAGGAGAAGAAGGTTTTATTTATATGTGTTTCCTCTTAAGAGGTCACAGGTTCAAATCCAGAGGGGGGTAGGGTATGTGTTTCCTCTTAAGAGGTCACCTTGTCCCACAAACAAGAGGGATTCATACAAATATTAATCGCCAGTAAATAAGGATAGCATTAAGATGAATTATAACCCACTCTTAAGATGGACTACAACCCACTAGAGATTTGAAAATAGTACTCTATAATTCTATTTAATTAAATTTCTATTTGTTCAAAAAATATTGAATTAATTAATAAATATTAATGGAGGTAAATAAAGATACCATTAAAATGAACTACAACCTACTAGAGATTTAGAAATATTATTCTATGATTTTATTTAATTAAACTTTTATTTGTTCAAAAAATATTAATTAATTAAGATAAGGATACCATTAAGATGGACTACAACAGTGTCCACAGATTTGGAAATAGTATTTGATGGTTCTATTTAATTAAATTTTTGTTTGTTCAAAAAATATTGAATTAATTAATAAATATTAATGGACTTAAATAAGGATACCATTAAGATGGACTACAACCTAGTAGAGATTTGGAAATAGTACTCTATGGTTTTATTTAATTAACTTTTTATTTGTTTAAAAAGTTTAAAAAATATTGAATTAATTAATAAATATTTATGGTCGTCATAAGCAAGGATACCATTAAGATGAACTACAACCCACTCTAGATTTGGAAATAGTACTCTATGGTTCTATTTAAGTAAATTTCTATTTGTTCAGAAAATATTGAATTAATTAATAAATATTAATGGTTGTAAATAATGATACCATTAAGATGGACTACAACATATTCTAGATTTGGAAATAATTCTCTATGGTTCTATTTAATTAAATTTCTATTTGTTCAAAAAATATTGAATTAATTAATAAATATTAATGGACTTAAATAAAGATACATACTGATTTGGAAATATTACTCTATGATTTTATTTAATTAAATTTTTATGTATTCAAAAAAATATTGAATTAATTAATAAATATTAATAGCCTTAAATAAGGATACCATTAAGATGGACTATAACTCACTCGAGATTTGGAAATAATATCCTATGGTTCTATTTAATCAAATTTCTATATATTCAAAAAATATTGAATTAATTAATAAATATTAATGGACTTAAATAAAGATACCATTAAGATGGACTACAACCAACTCTAAATTTGAAAATATTACTCTATGATGCTATTTAATTAAATTTCTATTTGTTAAAAAAATATTGGATTAATTAATAAATATTAATTAAGATGAATACATTTTAAGTGCTTCTATGAGAAAGTGTGGGGAGACCATGCTACTCCCCAAGGTGGGGCATAAGTCTCCTCGAAATGAGTTCTTTTAAAAAAGGGGACTTATTTTTTGAAAATGTCAAATTTTCAAAAGTGGATTCTTATGGCAAAAAGGTAGACTCCTCGGCATTTTTGAATTTTTTTTGCTTAATAAAATTTTAAAAATAAAAATTTAAATTAAAAAAAATTAAATTAAAAAAATTAAAAATTAATATATATAAATAAAAATTTGAAATTAAAATACAATTAATTTATAACTATTAAGAAACTAATGCACATAATAGCTAAGGACATGGATCTAGGATGCATAATCACTAATTATTTGTGAATGCTAATGATACATGGAGTGTACATTTATAGTTGTCCATGATGTTTTGTAACATTATATTCATTTAGCATTCCCTTCAAAGTTGGTTATAGTAAATCACTCTTTCCCTTTCATACAAAACTATATATATGACATCATACAAAAACAAATGTAACTCTTAGTGTACATATAGAAAATCTATTGTCAACGTATGTCTTGCATATCTTAATAGTATTTACTAAGGAAAATCTTTTCTAACCTTGAATTTATATCAATTGATATTAAAACGTCACTTGAAGCCAATTTATTTTTTCTTATGCAAGATCCCACAATCTCTCCAAGACCAAAACTCTTTCTTTCCTTTGGATATCATTCTAGTTCCAAGGATCCCCAATTGTATCACTAGATCATGCCTCCTCTTGTGTCCAATCACACTACTTCTTGTTTGTATTGATGAAGTTGGATAGTTGGCTTGGACATTTGGTTGTCATTGATGTCAACCCTTTTAGAGTGATACTGGAGATTGATGGCAACCCTTGAATAAGTTTGGTAGCATATTATGGTAGCCTCGATGGTGTGGTTTTTGTACCCAAAGTTGAATGAGGATTATCGATTGAAGGGATAGTGTGGTTATGGTAGCCTTGATGGTGTGGTTTTGGTACCCAAAATTGAATGAGGATTATGGATTGAAATGATAGTGTAAATGCATGCATGAAACTCATATATGGATAGTACTCATCTTTTTGTTTTCGTTGATATGTGGAATTTCACGTGGTTCCTCACGATTAGGGAGAGATGGCCTTGTAAAGTTGGAAGACCCGAAGAGTGGTTAAAAAGTCCGTAATTGGTCAGAAGTATTCAATACAAGGGTAAATTGGTTGTAAAAAGAAAGTTCAAGAATCCCTGAAGTTAAGAATAGAGGTCACAAAGTTAAGTAAAATGGTCCCAAACTTAAGGAAAGAGGTTACTTAGAAAAAGTATAAATACACCTCAAGAAGTCTCTCATAAGTACATTACAAATATACACAATTTCATTGAATATCTATCTAATTTATCAAGCGATTCTTATTTTACATAACCAAAGATATATAAGGTGTTTTTCATAAGGAATATGAAGTAAAGAAGGCCGAAATTCCAAGGGAGGATGAAATCTTGTAAGGATGTGTTCTAAGGTGTGTTATTTATAGGTCAACTTACAATTTTTGATATAACATTTTTTTCTAGAATGATTTAGATAGTTAAATATGGAGGATATTGATATGACATGTCAAGGTACCTGTGACAGAAATTTTAGCTCATTGGTCATTGCAGTTTGGGAGATACACTCTATGGAAGATAAGGTTTTTTGTCAGTCTTGGAACTAGTCTCAAAAATGTGTTCCGAGTAAAATTGTCATAAATTCTTCCTAAAAGATACAAATTCAGTGAGACAAAATGGATTAGATATATTAAATGACATAGTATGTTGGGTTCTATTTTCATATCCAGATATCAATTATTTTGTGCGGGGCATTCTCTACAATTTCTCTTGTTAAGGTTTAAGCTATTATTAGGTTTCTTTTATTTCATTAGATAAGAATAGCATAAATATGATCACTGATAAATACATAATAACAAGAGACACATCATTTATCTTGGGAAACCCTCATGGGGGAGAAAACCCAGAAAAAACTTCCTTAATATAGATAGCCAATATAATGCCAAGAGATAACTCAAACAATTACATAAATTCCTCTCCCAAGAATGTGCCTCTCTCTCTCTCTCTTATTCTCCAACTACAGCTCCAGACTTGCACTCTGGTCATCAAGTGAGTGAGTGAACAAATGAGGCACTAGACTCTCTTATTTATACAATCTGGCATGTGTGAACTGGGGTGTCTTTTCACTAGCTGGGTCGACTTCTCATTCTGGGTGGTTATAACCAATTTAATATATTCTCGGTGGTTATAACCACTTTAATATATTCTGGGGCCGACTTTTCATTTATCCCATTACAATTAGGGTTTGATCAATCCAAAAAAGGGGATTTGGTCAATTACAATACCCGACATGATCAATCCACAAAAGGGGATTGATCTAATGAATAATACACCAATAATATTTAGAATACTCTTTGCAGTTACATTATTTCAACACTCCCCCTTAACAAAAACGTTATTCTACAATAACATCATGCGAGAGAGAGGGAAACATCACCAACAACATCTTGGAACACTGATTGGCATATCTATAAATCATCAAAAGTTTTTCTCATTATCAATATCATCATTCACAACAGAGAGCTGGAATGGCATCATCATCCTCAGCAGCAAGAGGCTAAGGAAATATCATCACCATCTTCAGCATGAGGATAAAGTAACATCATCATCTTCGGCATGAAAGATGAAATGACATCATCATCATAATCATATTCAGCAAGGAGCTGAAGTGGCATCATCATCATCAAATCAGCAAGAAGCTAAAGTGGCATCATCATCATCATCTTCAGCAAGAAGCTGAAGTGGCATCATCATCATCATTTTCAGCAAGAAGTTGAAGTGGCATCATCATCATCAACTTCAACAGGAAGCTGAAGTGGTATCATCATCATAAAATGCATCAACATGGATTAGTATAACACTAATACATCATCATCATCAATAAAAGAACAAGGTTGATACAACATCAAAAGAAGAAATATCACAGCACAAAGGTCGGAGCATCATCAACAACAACAACATCACAACACAAAGTTTGTATCATCATCAACATCATCACTAGGCTGAGAGTCTTTAGCATGAGGCTGGCATCACATCACGAAGTTGGAAACACATCATCATAATACGAGGTTGGCACATCATCACAGCACGAGGGTGGTGCATCACAACACTTAAGATGGCACATCATCACAGAACGAGGTTGGCACATCATCACAATAATTAAGCTGGAATAACAACACAACAATTAAGTTGGAATCAATAATTAAGATGGAATCTCAACAAAACAATTAAGCTGGCATAATCAATTAAGCTGGAATATCGACACAGCAATTAAGTTGGCATCAACAATTAAGCTGGAATCTCAACACAACAATTAAGTTGGCATCAACAATTAAGCTAGAATCTCAACACAACAATTAAGTTGGTATAATCAATTAAGCTGGAATCTCAACAAAGCAATTAAGATGGAATCAACAATTAAGATGGAATATCAACACAACAATTAAGCTGGCATCTCAACACAACATTACCCCCCGTATCGAGGGAGGTCCTTTTGGACTATACCAAGCTTATCTCGAAAGTGATCAAACTTTACACAATATAGAGGCTTGGTCAACAAATCGGTAACATGTTCATCCGTGCTAACATATTGGATCTTTATGGCTCCTCTTTGCACCATGTCATGGATGTAATGGTATCAGATCTCTATGTGTTTTGACTTTTCATGAATTACATAATTCTTTGTCATCTTTATGTAGCTCTGGTTATCACATAGGATCGTGGTTGCTTCCATATCTAGGTCGAATAGACCAGTCAACAACTTACGAAGCCATATGGCTTCACAACTAGAAAAACATGCAACAGTGTATTATGCTTCCACTGTACTCAGAGAAATGCTTGATTTCTTCTTACTCTTCCATGAGATCATGGCTGATCCCAAAGTGAAAGAACATCCTGAAGTTCTCTTCCTGTCATAGACACTTCCAACCCAATCTAAATCAGTGTACCCACTCAGTGTGAAATTATGATCTCCATCATAACTGAGACCATAATCTAATGTACCCTTAAGGTACCTTATCACATGTTTTACAACAACTAGGTGA
>SNQJ01S0078003.1:56709-67245 GCA_010110895.2 Picea sitchensis | reverse complement strand
AATTTGATTGGAAAAATAGTGTAGATAGAGACTATTGAATGTATCTTTCGAGGTCGATTGAAATTTAATGCAAGGGTCCTGAAAATTTGACGAAAAGATTCTAGCAGTGGAAGTATGATGTATTGTACTCTCTCTTTGTGTATGTGCTTTCCTGTGTTATTTATATTCATATCTGTATTTTTTTCTAAATAGGAATGTGATTCGAATCTAGAATTCACCACGTGGTGCTCTATATTTGTGCCATTTAGATGACAATGTTTATTCTAAGTGAACTCTGAATTCATCCCTAGCGGTGCTCAAAGTTGCTTCATGTGTTTTTCTCCCGCCACACACAATGATTTTTAACTGAAAGACAATTTATTATTTATCCTTTATCCTCTCAAGTTCAGTCACTAAGTCATTTGTTTCTATCGTTTTCTTAAACTGACCACATATCCCAAGGTCTTGCTTTTATTTCTTTGATAGAACCAGAAACTATTGTATGAAAGTGTTAAATCTAGCTGACAGTTTAAAGCCATAACCTATATAGAGACGAATTCTTAGAGAGATCCCTCTCCAGGTTAGAAAGGATTGTTTCTGGCCTCAAAGTGGTTTGTAGGTTGCCTGTGTCATTCATTTTCTCAGCCGAACGAAGTTTACAGAGTGCTAACATTATGGCATTGTTGTCGGGGAAAGAATTGAATAAATATTCCCTAGGAGAATGACTAAAGATATAGTTTTGACCCCTGAGGGTAAAAATGGGCCAAAAATCTACATTGGATGAAACCTTTACCCTGGTGACTCCAGTGAAAGAGACCGGTAGCACGTAGTAGCACCATTCAAAAACTATGGCTCGAAAGACCATTTATACCAGAACCAATCTTGACCTGAACCTTGTAGAGCCCATGTATGATCTAGAGATACTTTTCTGTAGGGTAAGGGAGCAGGCACAAGACCCGTTCTATTACCTAGATAGAAATCTATCCTTACCCAAGGATGGGGCACAAAGCATTGACAACCTCGACTTTGACACCTTGTTTGAACAAACTTTGTTCAAGTCTAAATCAGAAACCATCTTGGATCATATAGTCTTAGGCGAGGATAGGTTTTGATCTATCATACCAAATAAAATCCTGCAAGCCGCAATTCTTGCTCAGAACATCCCATAAATCCCAAACCCCCTTAGAGAAATGGCCGCAAGATTCTCCCCCCTTGTTCTGCCAGCCCAAATGCATGATTTTCCCTAGAAATACAACCACATGATCAAGTTGTATGATGCTGAGGAAAATGCATCTACCCAAAAGCACCTAGATTGGTTCAACAATTTTGTTGACCTAGAAGAGGTGGACCATGCATACATGAAGATGAGGTTGTTTGCGCATATTTTTTCAGGGGAGGATAGAAAGTGGTTCAAGTCCCTCCCAACATAAATCATCCTTGACTTTACCTCATTTGAGACATCGTTCATTGCAATATGGGGAGACAAAAATAATCCTTTGCAGCTACTGATGCAGTACAAAAATATGAAGAGAGTGTCATAGGAGATGCTGCAAGAGTTCTTGGCCCGTTTCATGAGGGTCTACAACTCAATTTCCGCAGAAGTCTAGCCACCTCCCGAGGCTATGTAGCTTTGATCCAACAACTCTTTGGACAACGATTTCACCTTGTTGTTGAGGGAGAGAAGATATGCTAATTTAGATGCCATGATGAGTGATGCAATACAATTTGAGGTAAACCTGATGGAATCGGGAAAGATTAAAAAAAGATTCAACAAAGTTAGGAATAAAACTCAAGGAGATGCATAGTCGTCGACTTCTCGACCCTCAGAATACAATTTCGACTTGATGATGAAGAAAATGGAAATGTTGATGGAAAGAATGTTCGTGGGAAACAAGCCCACCTCCCAAGAACAACATGAACTACAGCCTAGAAATCAAAACCTTAGAAGAGGTTTGTTCCCATAGATCAGGTAGAGGGAACATAGATACCAGGGAAAAAAACAAATAAGGCCCCTATTCCATAACAATTAAGAAGACAAAGATTTTGATCAGATGTTCCCAGATCAAATGCATTGTTGTGACGACAAGGACACTCACATTTTCTTGAATAAGGGAGAACACAATCAATACATGAGAGAAAATGAGGATATTATGATGGAAACTAATGACATGTTGTCTTGGGAAACAAAGGAATTCAAGAAAGGCTATCGCAATTCCATCATGCAATTCCAAATGAAATACAATCTCAGGAGAAGAAAGGAATCTACAAAACCAAAAGAGACGAATCCCATAAGGGATCCTCAGGCAGAATCCCCTTCCACGAGCCGACCAAATAAATAAAAGCCTGGCAAGGATGCGACTGAAAAGGGAAATTCAAAGGAGGAGGTTCCAAGGAAAGTGCCAGAAACAAGCCGAGAGATAGGTGTCAAGGAGGTAGAAAAAGTCTCCCACCCTTTTAACTTTGAGAATGAAATGGCCAAGATAAAAATCTCTCTCCCTTTCAACAAGCTCATCAATAAAGGAGAATATCGGGATCATATTATTAAAATTCTAAAGATGGGAGAGAATCCCAACACCTTGAACGTCCAGGATGACCACCCTACCATTTTTTATGGTCCGCGCATGGAGGAAACAAGCGATACTGAAGTCGTTCCCCCATTCTATATCAGCCTCAAAGTCCATGACATAACTTTTCATAATTCCATGCTAGATTTGGGTGCACCGCACAATCTCATGCCCAAGGTGATCATGGACGAGTTGGGTTTGGACATCACCAGGCCCTATAAGGATCCTTTTTCTTTCGATTCAAGGAAAGTGAAATGTTTGGGTCTGATCAAATATTTGGTTGTGCCATTGTCCCAAATATATTCTAATAATTTGGTTATACACGTGGTTGTGGCCGATATACCCCCTAAATTTGGTATGCTATTGTCCAGGTTGTGGGCTGCAAAATTGAAGGGAACCCTACAGATGGATATGTCATACACTATTGTTCATGTTTTCATCCAAGAGAGATGGTTTTATAGAGAAGTTTTGCTAAAATGCATGGTTATTTTCAAGACCCAGTAGAATAACCACCCTATCTACTCCATCGACACTAAGATCGGCGCCTCCATATTTTACAATGACCTGAGTTTTGAAGGGAAGAGTCGATGACCATAATGACTGTCGGGGATAAAGATGTGCAATGAGAATCAGAGTTCATAGACCCAAGGAACAATGTAGAGAATGATATGTGGAACATGAGCTTCGAAATATGCATTAGCAAGGAAGTAGCAGGGGTCTATGCCTGGATAAGTCCTCCTAAGGTAGGCACAAAAATTTTCTCGTGCAAACTTTCCTTTGATTGTACAAATAATATCGCTTAGTATGAAGCATTGATTTTGGGTCTAGGAGTCTTGAAAGATTTTGCGCAAAACGGATAGTGGTGCATGGAGACTCTGAGCTTGTCATAAACCAAGTGAAAGGTGTATACCAATCCAAGCACCCTAGATTGAGGACATACAAAAATCTAGTGCTGAACCTCCTTGAAGAATTCTCGGAGCATAATTTATCAGTGATCCCAAGGTGGAGGAATCAAATTACTGATGCCTTGGCCACCTCGGCCTCAATTTTTAAGATTCCCATTTTCCCAAATAGAAAGTATGAGATCGAAGTCAAACACAGGTCAGCGATACCCGATAATATCAAATATTGGCAGGTGTTTGAGGATGAAAAACAGGTGGAGAGATTTCTCCAAATGAGTGATGATTTCACCAATATAAACATTGATGATGAGTGTTGTGGCGATGAAGACAAAAGTGAAACTGAATGCAGTGACGCAGACCCCTTTCAAAACCAAATAGCTGGGACATACATAGTGTAGCTAAAGAACAATATCATCCAAAAAGGATTAGTTATGCTAGAAAAGTTGTTTGATGAAAACGATGTGGCCATAAATACAAAGATCACGATGAATGATGAGGATGTCGAGGATTGCAACATCGGGACCCGGGATAATTTGAAGATAATCAAATTATAAAATATGCTTAGTCTGGAGGTCAAATAGGACTACATCAAACTCATCAAGAATTTTCCCAATGTTTTCACCTGGAGTTATGATTACTTGAAAGTCTATGACACTAAAGTGATTCAACGCATCATTCCTCTCAAAGAAGACCAAAAATATTTCAAGAAAAATCTAATATGGATCAATCCCCTACTGCTACCTCTAAATGAGAAAGAGGTAAATAAACTATTCAAAGCCTAAATTATTGTTTCTTTAATATTTTTGAAATGGGTCGTCTACCTGGTGCCTGTAAGGAAAAAGAGCAGTGAAATAAGGTTGTGCGTAGATTTTCAAAACTTGAACAAAGTATCCCTCAAGGAAAACTACCCACTTCCTAAGATGGACTATATTTTGCAGAATGTAGTTGGATCCTAGAAGATGTCTATGTTAGATGGCCTTTCAGGTTATGATCAGATCATGGTACACCCAGAGGACCGAGAAAAGACAACTTTCATGACATCATGGGGTACATTTATGTATGCTAAGATGCCTTTTGGCCTTATGAACGCTAGATATACTTTCCATAGGGCGATGGATATAAAATTTTCCAAGGAAAAGGATAAGTTTATCATGATATATGTGGATGACATCACAATGTATTCCGACTCCGACGAACAACACCTTGAGCACTTGAAGAGGGTCTTCTAGAAATGCAGGAGATTCGACATGTCGTTGAATCCAAATAAATCACATTTCGAAATGCAAGAAGGGAACATGTTAGGGAAAATCATCTCAAAGGAGGGTATAAATATAGATCCCAGTAGGGTAGAAGGAATCCTCAAAATCATCACTCCTCACAGCAAGAAGGAGGTGCAGTCCTTCCTGGGAAAGGTGAATTTCTTGAGAAGATTCATCCCAAATCTAGAAGAAATTATAAATAATATCACCTACATGATCAGAAAAGGAAAAGAGATAAAATTGAACCCCAAATCTAAGAAATCATTTGAAAACATCAAGGTAGCACTGACCAAAGCACTTGTATTGGCTAACACATATTTCACAAAGGATTTCATCTTGTTCTCATTCATCTCGGAGCATACCATCACTAGAATACCGTTACATAAGGATGATCATAATTTTGAAAAGCCTATAGCCTACTTCAGTAGGACATTGAGAAATTCCCCATTCAGGTATGATATTATGGAAGAACACGAATACACCTTAGTGAAAACCCTTAAAGAGTTCAGGACTTACATACTACATTCCCATGTTGTCTCTTATGTACCCAACAATTCAGTTAAAGACATCCCGACTTAGCTTGACCTTGAGGGAATAAGAGGGAATTGGATTGTAGTCATGCTGGAATATGACCTCGAAATCAATCATGAAAAGTTGATTAAGGGTCAGGGCCTTGCAAAATTGATGGCGCAATTGAACTGCAATGTTCTGGGAATAAAATTCATTGTCAATTTGATGGAGAATCCAAAGGAAGAAACAACTGCGCATATGTCTCATAAATTCATTGATTCACCTTGGTATCCAGATATCATTTATGTGTTGAACAATAGGAAATCTCCCTTGGGGTTAAGTAATACCAAGGCTATTTTCTTGAAGCTAAAGGCCACTAATTTTTTCATCTTAGATAACTCTACGTATTGGAAAGATCTGGGAGGGATATTATTGAGTTTCTTACTAGAAGATAATGCAAAATGAGCTATCAGAGAATTCCACAAAGGTAACTGCAGAGGACATCACTACTAGAAAACTACCACGCATAAAATTTTAAGGTAACGTTACTATTGGCCCAACATATTCACAAATGTGTACAAAGAAGTTCCTAGTTGCCACAAGTATTAGATTTTCGATGGAAGGAGAAAGCTGCAACCCCTTCAATTGAAACCGATATCGGTCAAAGCATCATTCATGCAATGGGGCCTAGGCTTTATAGGATATATCCACCGACCATCCATAGTGCAACACATATGGATACTTATGGCTACAGATTACTTCACAAAATGGATCGAAGTAGGCTACCAACATGGTCATCATTCAGTTTCTGGAGACCAATATCCTGTCTAGGTTTGGATGCCCTATCAATATCATCATGGATAATGCATCCGCATTTAAGTATAATAAAATGGAGAAGTTTTGCAAGGATTTCAATATAACCCTGGGACATTCCTAAAATGTATTACCCACAGGGTAATGGGTTAGCAGAATCATCAAATAAAATCTTAACCAGGATCATTAAAATACTCCTGTAGGACAACAAGAAGGCTTGGCATAAGAAACTCATTTACGTGCTATGGGATAAAAAAGTCACTACCAAAAAGTCGAGTTACATGACACTCAGAGAAGAATAAATCAATTGATTCACATGTAGGATATGAGGGAGAAGGTTTACAACCAATCACAACTGCACCAAGAAAGGATGAAGAAAAATTTCGACAAGCAATCTAAACAGGAAGAAATCTAGGTGGATGAACTGGTGCTAAAGTGGGACGTGAGGAACGAAGACAAGGGAAAGCATGGAAAATTCGATATTCTTTGGATGGGACCTTTCAAAATAGAAACATACCATGGGGAAAATGAATATATGTTAGAAGAGGTTAACGAAGATTCCACTGGCATAGGGCCTCTGAATGGCAAGTTCCTCAAACAATATCTAGTTCAGTAAGGTTTGTTTTGTTTTTTCGTGTAGTTGTAAATAGTTGTTTCATTTTTGTTTTCAAAGAAGGCATTTCAATTCATATTGTTAGTAGAAAATTGAATCCTGGAGTGAAGGCCTTAAGTTTATGCTAAGTCTGGTTGAAACTATGTCAATAAGGTCTAGGTTGTGTTTTTTGTTTCCGTTGTTTTAGAGTCTGGAAGTTGAATAATGGCCTACCGAATAATGCATGGGTGAAAGTTAGGAGGTGGTTGATTGGCCCTTGGAGTTAGGAAGGGATGTCATAACCAAAACATGTGTAAGTAGTAAAGGTCCTTTACCAAAGAGTCAGGTCCTGTCAGAAGAGAAGGTTTTATGTGCCAAAAGTCGAGGCAAGTTGCTAAATAAAAGTCATGTTGACATACGCAATGACCATCATCAACTCATTATGAAGTCAGAAATAATTAAAAATCATGTCTCTCATATCACATATACTCTACAGCTCTTATTAGTTATACTTTACATGCCCCGAAGTGTACCCATCACGCAGACGTTTTGCGAAAATCTTCATCTTGCTTCGAAGCATCCAGTTGCCATGGATTCAGTGTCCCCTGACACGATTCCAGCCCTCGCCTGCCCAGTTATAAATCTTGGTTTATCTACATGTATTATGTTCACCAACCAAGTTTATGCTATGTCTGTAATTATTCCCCCAAGTCCTGAGTTTCTTGTGGCGTGAAATTGGATTGCCTCACATTGTGCCACAAATTAGGGTCAAGCAATATCATCGCTTTGGGCCCATGCTAAATCCTTCGCACACAGGACAAATACGCGTTTCACTTTGACAACCTCTTAGAACATAAGGAAAGGGGAATGAAGTAGAATAAATATGGGGCCCTGTGACATCCCCAAAAAAATAAGCATTTTTGAAATTTATAATTTGTTGGAAAATTATTTTATTTTTAGTAAATTCAAATTTGGAAATTGTTTTCCATTTATGGCAATTCCAAATTTCAAATTTGATAATTGTAATTAATTATTATGATTGTTGGGTAGAGATATGATTTGACCCAACTAACTATTTGACTATGACACTTGTATGAAAACAAAATATTTTATATTGATTGTAGGAGGACAAATGGAACAACCATATTAAAATCAGTTAACCATGACTCCATGAGTGGGGAACATGTTGGAACTACCTCTAGGATGATTATTACAAGTGGCAAATCATAGATTTGGCCATGGGAAACCCCTAAAAATGAGGGATTTAGAAATCTACGAAAATTCCCAAGGGGGGAAGAAAGACCTAGGCAAAAGCATTGCTTTTTTTTTGCTGTTAAATAGCATATGCGAGGAGGTAGGATGATGCCTAGTATGATGGGGAAAGGAAACTACTAAATAATTGTTTTTATGAACACTGATTCTGAGTGTGAGGCAAGGGAGAATATTACTCATAGAGGAAGACATTGATGAAGAGGATTTTTCGAAGTTTTCCCTCATGGATTCATGGTCAGGCTAAGGGATGAATTGGGTAATCATTGGCTACCCTATTGTATGGTTGTGAGGAACGTGGTTGTTCCCTTTGTCTTCCCGCAGACTAGATTCAGATATGTTAAATCTTATCATTGTTTTTTTTGAATGATTTTTTATATCCGATATGATGCTCTGTTTGGGTTAAGTTGAAATAATTTCCATGTAGAACATTTGTTCATTGTATGGAGTTTATAATCAAAGACCAAAATTCTGGAATGAGGCATTCTGAACTAGAATTCTAGGCAGAATGATCTATGTAAAATAAACTTGAAAGATTGTGTATGTCTATTTCTGTGATTTAACTTTTTGGTAGAAGTAGTTAAATACGAATGAACTTGAAGAAATAACAGATATACTTATAGGTATATGTTTACCTCTATAATTGAAATTATGGACATAACTAATTTGTACGAATGAGCTAGGAAGGATTAGATCTATTTACAGGCATGTATTTACTTCTATAGTTAAAATAGTAAGCAAATTTGTCTATGATTAAGTAGAAATCTGAGCATGTTTGTACATGTATTTTCCATAAATTTATATCTAGATATGCAATGAATATAGATACAGTTTCAGTTAAGAATGTGTGTAGTTTTTGTTAAATAAAGATTTAATGACTGCAATAGGAATCCCACTTATACAAAAAATTACTATCATGATTTTGAATAAACAACTATGCCGCTAAGATATCAACTGCCTCTCGTATAAAGGAACTTCTAAATCGAAAGGTCCGGAAAACCCTCCGTAAAATTTATCACAGTACCATATTAAACTGAATAATTCATTGTTCCATTATAAGATAATTCAATAGTAGATTACTCCATAAGAATGAGAATTCAAAGATGATTGCAATGAACATAAATCACAGGCGGATATAACTTTTAATCCTTGTTTTTCCTTTCACACAAAATAAAAAGGTCCCCCCCAACAATTGAAGGAATATACACTGTATGGAGTAAAGTACAAAACCATTAACTATGAGCATATATGCGAAACTGTCCACTCGGTGATCATGGCAGTGGATGGTTCGGAATTGGGCAAACACAACATTGCATAAATAATGAATGATTCACAAGCATGTATATATAGCGTCCTAGAATAAAAGACAAATCATAACAATTACCCAGCCATTATATCTATTCATGTTGAGTCCAAAACGAATATCATAATTCCTTTCAAAAAGGACATATTGAAAATAAGCATAGGAAAGTTCGAAAGGAAATAAAATGATATGGTTTAATAGATCTATTACAAATTCGTTCCAACATTCAGAAAAATGATAGCCCTGGTAATCAAATTATGGGGAAGGGTGAGATCTGAATGGTGAATGATTAAATAGTCATTTACTTTAAACAAAAGACAGAGAAAAACCTATACATAAATTATTGTATTATAATAATTGGATCCCAAAGTTTAAGTTACATTGGAAATTTGTCCCTTCCCAAGACGATAGGAAGACTAAAAAAAAACAATATTGTTGACTACATCTCAGTTGCAACACGAACGGTTCAAACTCCTGAAGGGCTACGAAAGGGAACACGTATACCTTTTTACGCCGAGTACGCAAATGAGTAGCCGGGACCTTCGGGTAGATGAAAACCTGGAGGAATCCACCATACACGATGATTAGTAAACTCTTATACGAAGACAATGTAAGAAGAACACAATTAAAGTGCAAATATTTATAAACACATCATACCAATGCTTTACTTAACTTCTGAATTCGCGACACATGATCCTTTCCTTGACATTTTCCATCTAGATAGTCATTCAGGGTTGTGGGTGAAGGAAACAATACTCATTAATGGGTACCCTCGCATCAAACAGTGCCCATCATTAATGATATGTTTCAACTCTTAAAATGAATGATACAGCTCTAGTAAAAATCTTTACACAATATTCACTAATAATGGAAATACAGAAGTCGACCAATATAAATTTCATTGTGTATGTGAATGACAAGAATATGTATTTTTTAGGTGGGATAGAGATTAAGTCTCCCATTCAAATCAGAAGTACCCTAACTGTTGAGTTTAGTCTACCTGAACTCCTTGCACAAAATCGCTTAATTCAGCAAAGTAAACGCAGAGAATGCTCCAACGAAGATTTTGGTAACTAACCCTAGAATAAATACTTCCCTCAGACTCACAAATACTTGGATATGAACTCTGGCACACGACAGAGGGTTTACAAAAAAATCTAGATCCCGAACCTAGATAGGCAGGGCTAACACTCCTTCTCGGTAAACAAAAGAGAATCATGACAACCTCAAAGAAAATATCATTGTTAGAAGGTTAAGGATGGCTCCAAATGTAATTCAAGGAAGTCAGACAAAAGGAGAATTCCACAGGAATAAATGAGGGTGAACACAGAACGACAATTTGGCA
>SNQJ01S0078003.1:20311-36144 GCA_010110895.2 Picea sitchensis | reverse complement strand
GTTAGTTTTGGAGCTTGGATTGGGCTAAGTTGGATTTGGCTTGGAATTATTAGCTTGGTTAGAGTGGTTTTGAGTTTTTCCTTTGTCAAGATAGATTGTGAATACTATCAGATCTGTGTTCTCAGAATTCTTGGAGTGAAAGTGTGCGGGGAACGAAGGATAGTTGGAAGGGACCTTATGACATCAAGGCCATGGTTGTAATCTCCCTTTCACATTTAAAATGATACAGTAATACGATTCTTTCCTATAAAGCTTGTTGTGTTTTATTGTATGATTCCTTGATCACATACATAGGTTTATATTGAGTTTATGCTATTGCTATCACTTTTGTTGGTTGCATTCTTTTGCAGGATCATCATTGTATGAGTGTTGGAACGGAGCTAGGATGGTGACAGTGAGAGGAAGCGACGTTTAAATGGTATGTCACTTATCCCTCTTTAGTTAGTAAATTCAATATTTAAAACTTGAGGAAAGCGTCATGTTCTAGTGTGCTTTGTTCTAGATCTAGGTGAATCTAGGGAGATCAGTTAGTATCCGCACCTACCGATTAGTCTGATAACACATACTTAACATCCTTTTGAATTTTTTAGCTTTAAAATGTGAACCAATAATAATTTTTCACATGGAACATCACTATTTGGTGGGATATGGAGGAATGAAACATGGCATCCAATAAGAGCATTACACGTGGCAATATGCAAAGAGGAACATATGACGCGATCTGATTGAATGATGTGAATGACAATAAATTTATGACATGTGGTGAGATCTTATTGGATGACTCATCATGGTGACTATACGTGAGGTGGACGACGATAGGATTCAAAAACTATTATTTTATTTAACAATTTTCTAACGAGGTTGAACCCCTTATGCTCCATAATCTTATTCTGTGTTTCTTGCTAAGTGTATGAAACACTTAGTATTATATATCATGAAGAATAAAATATTCCTATGCATGTGGGATAGACTTTTAAACAAAAAATTCAAATTTTATGAAGGGAAGCATGAAAATCAATCCAAGGATTGAGATTTTCCCATCAATTTTCATTGACGGTGGTTGAGTGTTGATCTTGAAGAGGCCATACCTTGAGCTCCGGGTGCCATAATTACAGAAAATTTATACCATTGGAAATTTGTTTCAACATAGAATATATTGGTACAGGTTTAAAATGTTGAAAGTTGATACATTTTTCTCATAAATTAAATATCAGTCAGTTGCATTTTTTATAAGCATGCGTGACAACTCAACTTCACGAGCTTATATATTGATATCCGGATGACGTATTTCAGAAAATTTTGTATTGTTGGAAATACGAGATTATTAAGAGAAAATCATAAGTGGTTTACATGGATAAAAAGTTGGTTTTCACTTCCATAAAATTAAATTACAGTCGTCCTGTTTTAATGGAGAATTAATTAAACTTTAAAAATAAAGGTTTAAATAAAAAAAATTATTAAAAAGAGAGAGGGATACATTTTCAATATACTTATATTAATGATGTAAGATCATTAATGAGGAATTAATTAAAGAAAATTTTCCAAGAAAAAACTTGTACGGGAATTTCAAGAAAGGGAGAAACCCTAACGACTCAAGTAGTTAGAAAATATCTTCTTAACAAGAGGAGAGAGGCTTCATCAAAAGGTCCAAGAATCAGTATTTTGAGAGGGGCAGGAAAAAACATCAGAGGAATAATAATATACAACCATGAATACACAATAAAGCTTATGATCAAAAGAAATAAATCTCCATCTTCTCCTTTCTTTCTATTCTTCTACACCACTTCTCATAGATTTATTCTTGAATCTTAGAGTTGGGCACAAGGATGAGTTGTTGAGTGTTTTTATTATATACTTCTAAGATCTTTTCTTATATGATCATGGAGTATATGCAACCACATACGTGGCTATCAAATATTTTTTAATGAAGAACATATTTCATGGATAAAACTCCACAAAGAATTGTTTCGGGGTTGATCTTGACTGTATCTTGTGTCTTTGAGTGTTAAGTATGAGATATTTGAGGTTGACCTATCAAATTCTCTTTCGATATTGATAGAATTACTATTTTAAAATTATTTGAGATGATCAAATTATTCTTTCATGTTTTTCATGAAGAAGACGTGAATGTATTAATATATGAATAAGAATATTGTGTGTGATGTTGACCACAATTTAATTCTGATGTCAAAGACCTCCTTAAATATTTTATTATTGTAAAAAGACTTTTTTCACATAAAGATCATATTGAGTTATTGAAGAAACATTTTAATTTAAATCCAATCAATAAAGATTTGGGGTTTGTTGTCTATCACTCTCCCTACTCTAATATATTCAAAGATATATAATTTAGCGAAAGAGGGTAACCACCTCTCTAAAAATGAAGGGGGACTAATGTCGTCATGAGGTTTCCTTTTTGGTCCTGATGAATTGAAGTGTCAACATTTTTGGTGACAATACTAGGGAACGATTTATTTTCAATATATTTGAGGAACCAAAAATATCCATGGCTCAAAGTTTCGAGAACAAGATTCAAGAAAATTGTTTCTTAGTTTAAGCATGGCTCACCTTTTTTGTAATTTCAAAAAGAAACAAGAAGCACCCGAGATTCGGGAGAATGAACTCCCTGTAAACTCCATTGAAAAAATTCAAAATGAAGGGTTTCATTCATGCCGTAATGCTTCTTTATATTCTTCATCAACCCCATAAATGGATTTTTAGGACATGGAAAAAGGGAGAAATACTCAAATAAGGAAGTGATTTCATCATACCCCTTTAAATCTACGAGAAATAGACTTTCAAATGCCCAATATTCCTTTTGAATTTTTTTCTACATTCTTTGGGGATGATTCAAAAGATGCAAAGAAACACTTGATTAATTTTAAAGGTACATGTTATGCTTTCAACCTCATTGAAAACAATGTTACATGTATATTATTCCTAGAAACTCTACGAGATGATTCTCTTGAATGGTATAGTTCATTAATTCCTAACTCCATTACTAGTTGGGATGTATTACAAGATTCATTTGCAGAAAATTTCATCCCAAAGGTGCATTCATATGTTTTTATTTATGTTTTAAATTTTTTTTCCCAGCCACCCTCTCCCACATGCGCACAAAAAGATGAAATGAATGATTCAGAAAAATAATATCATGAAACACTGCAAGACATTTATGAATCAAATATTGTTGTTGAGAATGAAGGAAAGAATTACAAAGACCAAGAAAATGATATCAATATCTCATATACTCCATATGAGGAAGAAATTAAACAGTTTCCACCAAATATGCAAGAATAATTCAGCCAAAATAAAGAAGAATTGGTGGAACAAAACAATTTTGAGAACAAAGAAGATAGTGATTGCATTGAACAAGAACATTGCCAAGACATCACCAATGAAGAAATAATCTTGAATGTGGAAAAAGAAGTAAATTTCAGTCTCCTATATAATCCATATGAAGACATTTCAAACAAAAAATTTGAAAATGAAATTGAGGAGCCTCCACCAAATACACAAGAAGATGCCAGCCTTGTGATAGATGATGAAACATCAAAAGATAAATTGCAACAAGAATAATTAATGGAAGAAATGAATCTTGAGAAGAATGATGAACAAGATCACCCTTACAAGAAAGAAGAATATTTTCAAGATATTTTTGATGAATCAAGAACCTTTGAAGTGGTTTTAAATAAAGAAAATGATGAATGCATGATTATGTCGAAAACTCATCCAATAATTGATTTTATTGAATTATGGTTCAAGAGCATTGTTAGAAAAACAATGCAATCAAATCTTCACCATACATGGTATAATGTTTCTTCAGTACATGTTGACAGTGCCCCTGACTCATTGATACAAGTCCCAACATATCTTAGAATTTTGGAGTTCATTCCACAAATTAGATCAATGCTTGAATGGCTCCATTGGAAATATACCTATACATAAGGTTCCTCTTCCTTTCAAGTAAGTTAGGGTACGTAAATCATGAATGTACATAGTTTATTTATTCAATCAAAGTTTTTCACAATAAAGAAATTGGTAAGTGGATGTTAAATTTAGAAAATAACTCCATGAAATAAGAATTGCAAGATTGTATTTTGAATATGACTCCATAGTCCAATGGAGAAGGTGACTAATCTTGAAATTCTGGTGCTCTCAGTAACCCAAAGGGGGTCACTATCCCATAGTTGGAGCCAGTTGTTGACCAACATTTGGTCACCTATATTTTCCCGCTATTCGATCCATAAAAAACTTGATATCAAAAGAAGACATTTTTTGAACTTTTATAATTTCATTCTGCAGCTCTCAGTCTCATCTTCGCCACGTTTTTTTTTCGATCAGAAATCTGTTTATATATTCCTAAGTTTCTCAAGATCTTGTTCAGAGGTCTGATTTTGAAGAATATTTCTAAGAATCATGTTCTCCTCTCATTTTTTGAATTGTTGCTAAGTATTCTCATCACTTTAATCTCCATCTATCTCAACATTTAACCTTTTTCTCTTTTCAAGACTACTCCTACGACCTCTCCCATATGCTCAAATAGTATAAACCCTTAGTATTTTGGGGACTCCTCCCTCATCTCCCCATCGATTTCATGGGTTAGCAGACTCATACATCCCCTCGCCTCCTTATACTCCCTCATCTATCAATCTAATGTCTACACATCACACATAGCCCTCTGCCACCTACAAATTAATCACACCCCTTTCTCCACTCCTACCCTTATGGTTATCTCTTTACCCTCTATTATAGCGCTAAATTTATCTGCAGATGCATACCTAGGCTTTGGCCCTCTTACCTGCATTTTTTTCCAAGCCATCACTGAGTTTCTCTTCTTAAAAACCCATTTTTTGAATATGTAGGTGCCATGCACCACTACTTCCCACGTACATACGCTTGTTGCATCACTACATCCTGTGTATGTATGCATGTTGCACCACTACAACCCACGTTTACTTGCAAAATTTAAAAAAAATAAAAAGTTGCAAGGAATTTGTTGAGATTATGGGCTATTGGGTAGTTTCCAAACTAATGCACCACCTATAGCTCGTCACCCAACCGAATAACCATCCTTTTCCCATATTAAAATGAGGTGTTGGGGTCTCATTTTACATTTAGACATAAGAACAACAAAACTCTACCTGTTTCACATCCCCTCCTTTCCCAAAGTAATTGCAGCCCCTTTGTGAGAATTTCCCCTGCGTTTCCCAATTAGCCCTTCTTCCTCCATCAGAAAACTATTCACTTCCCAAGAAGATATCCGAAGGTTGAGAGGAGAAGCCATAAATAGGTGCACTTGGATCTTGGTGAAGAGGATCTCGGACCAGGTTCATGGAGCAATAGCTGGATTTGGTTATAAAATGTATAACCATTGAATTATCAATAAAAGAAGTACTTTTCTTGTCCCAAATCACGATGTATTGAATGTCTTTAATGGTTTATTTTTTGATATTCTAACATCTAACCCTGATTTGTATATGAATTGCATGCTTGTAGCTTTCTATTTTTCTATCTTTCAATGCAGGACAACCTTGGGAGGAGGCATGCAGTCAACGAAGCTTTCAAGCATGAGAGGATCATCAATGGACGCAGAGTAGAGGTACAATTACATGATCCTTCTCATCTTTTCTTTTCTTGTATGAGTCTTGGGTATGTTTGGGGTAGTTTGAGAAGTAGTTTAATTTTAGATGGTTGTGATCTACCTACATTCGAAACCCTAGTGTAGTTTTAAGGGGGGGTTTTCCCACTAGCAGAACTGGCGACCATACTGGGGAAGCCTCTAGGGTTTAGGGGATTTTTTAAGTGTCTTATTGGTTTTTATACCTTTCAAGTTTTGGTTGAGTATGTTGAGTCT
Organism: Picea sitchensis; assembly: GCA_010110895.2. Classification (NCBI taxonomy): domain Eukaryota; kingdom Viridiplantae; phylum Streptophyta; class Pinopsida; order Pinales; family Pinaceae; genus Picea; species Picea sitchensis. The sequence continues at coordinate 30,287 of SNQJ01S0078003.1, read as the reverse complement.
TTTAAGGGTCCTGGTCACCTTTTGGTGCCATACCAGTAGTCCCCATCCTGTCAGACAGTCTTTTTTATTTCATTTTTGAAGAAGTACAGAGGTTTAGGTGCCCTGTTATGGGTCAAAATATGTACATACATGCCCTTCTCTATAAAAAAACCCACATACATATGCAGTTTGCTTAAGCATCGGTAGTGTACATAGTTCAAGAGACTATTTTTAAGAAGAGGCAATCAAACTCTTCTCTGATTGAGGTTTTACTTCTCATGGTTTCTTGACAGAGTTAAGTGTCTTTGTTTTTACAGTCATAGCTTGGGTTATATGTCATTTTGCTTGTCTTTTTGAAGATTTCTTGTGTTTACTTCTGAAAGGGTTTTAGGCAAGTCTTTGAGTTTGTTGATCAGCCTGTTTGGTGTCTTTAGTGACTCTCTGTGATCCGCAATGGGCCAAAGGTCATTTTCAGTCTTGTCTTGTATTTATTTTCCCCCTTTCATTTGCTTCAAAGAAAAGAGAAAAATAGATTTATTTCAAGTTTTTCCTGTTTAAACTGTTTCCAAAAAAAAAAAAAGTTTCATTCTTAGTTTGGTAAAGTAGTTAGGGTTAGTTATTTTAGTTGAAAGGAAAAAGAGTTCATTGTTTAAAGTTCTTTACTGATTTCTTAGAACTTGAGTAGCTCGTAGTCAAGCAAAATTTCTTTTTAGGTCTTCTTTTTGAATATCATGAAAAGAGTTAGTTATGAAAAAGTTGGTTACAAAGAGCTAGTTGTAAACCTTTATTGTTGAATAGAAGTAATTTTTATTTTAGAGTTTGGTTTATTTATCCTCTTTTCATCTCTCATAAACATCACTAGTTTCACTGTTGTATCCTTTGCGTTAAAACAAGACATTAAAATGAATGTTAAATTTAAAATTAACTAGACTTTTATGTTTCTAGGGTCAATCAACTAGTTTAGGGTTAGAGCCTTGAATTAGTTTGGAGAGGAGACTCTTCAAGGATTTAAAAAAAAAATTGGAGTCAGAGATATGGATTGTTAATGTCCAGTGACGTGAAATTTATTCGGGACCCCCTCTAACATAAGGGCTAAATATGAGGTCGCGTGAGGAAAAGAAACAAAGATAACCCCTCCAAAGCTGGACTAAACGTAGTGGGGAACACATATTGAGGATCTATGGTGGGATACTATCGTTTGGATTTTCCTGCAGAGATTTGTGGACCTTGATTCTGTTCGATATCCTTAGTTGTCTTCTAGACCACTTGATTTCAATACCCTTGGTAGGTTTTAGGCTTATTATCCTGATCATTGCGATCCACCTGACTGTTGATTGTACCTACCTGGTGACTGTTTACCAGTTGGAAACTTAGTTTCCTTTATCTTAGGGAATTACAAAGGTGACCGCGGGGGTATACCGTGGTACCTAGGGTAGACGTCGGGTCACAATTTGTGAAGTATACCCAGAGGGTTCTTTTGTTTTTCAAGTTGCACTTGCACCGATAAGTTTCTCTAGTGTTGGTTTGTGTAACTGTTCTTCCAACTAGATATTGGTTTGATTTTTTTATCTTATAGGAATTTTTCTAGTGTGTGCTTGGTTTTAAATGTTATTTTAATCCTTACTGTGTCGTTGATATTTTCACAAGGTGGAAGATCAAGAGCTTCGTCGGTCGCAAAGACTTTAGGGCCTACCACTGATTGCATTTGAGACACCACCTCCACCATTACGGCGAAAACTTGACCATCAAGGGTCATTCGAAGAGACTGGGCCAAAGGAAACTGTGCCCAAGACTACTCCAAGAGGATATTATTCAAGTCTAGAGGAAATTATTGTTTCTGACCTAGGCGCAGAAGCTCTTCGGATAGCCAACCCTCTGATCACTGACTTGTCAGTGCTAATATTGGTACAAGTTGTCCCTCCAAGGGTAACACCTTATGAGCATTGGATAATATTACAAGTAGCTATGGAAGCAAATGTTGCTACTTCATTCAGGAGTCCTCATACTCCCTTTACATTTGTCACCACAGGGGGTATTTCGCCTCCTAACCCACATTTTCTGGTCTGTACCACATTGGTCTCAATCCCCTCTACCTTTATTAGTGGTCCAATACCATCATTCTCGACAACCACTACTCCATTTACACAGAGTGAGAAGGGGCCTTCATTTTCATTCAGGATGCTCAACTTTGACACGAACTTTGTCCTTACCTAATCCACGTTACAAACCATGGGTATGGGGGTAGGGAGCTCCAATGCTCCCTTAAAAGGGTCTATTGGGGGCACTTTAGTCTCCTATAATGATATCCTTATGGTGGGGGTCACATATCTCCTCCATCCTCGTTGCTCGGTAATGCTTTCCAGCCACCTATCAGGCCGAGTGCTAACTATAACTTGTTTGGAGCAGGAAGTTTAGGACCTTCATCATACACTACGTCGGTGGGATCCATGTCATTATCTTTGTTCGATGTGTATGGTAATAATGCCTTTTATTCATTTTTCATATCGGCTCCGTGAAACCCCAGTCTTTTACAACAAAATCCTATGCAGGGTACTATTCCTACATAGGGGAAAGTACATGAGTTTTCTCCTCACAAGGACTTTGGAATCCTTGGTAGGGAACATTTCCCTTGTAAGGGATGTTGGTTAAGGGAAACACTTTCCATCATCAATGGAACCCTGGGAAACCCTCAGTACCTATGCCCGTTAGATCAACTTGGGGCAACCCCTTCTAGAATCTTGGGAACACAACACAGGGAGGAATCCTCGCTCAACCCAAGTCGTCCAATTATGGGAATCAATCGATGATATCCCAACAAACACAAGTTCTGTACACTGGTGAAGGCCACGGTGTCTACCAAAGCTCTGGCCAACAAACCAACTTTTCTTGGCAACCTAGTGCCAGTCAAACTCTAGGTCCCCTTTTTCCTATACATAATACCCAACCCAAACTATCATTTCTGCAATGCTACACTTGCTAGTCTTGTCAAGGTTGCTTAACGACCCGATTTCTCATGATCCACATTGGCCTCCCATGTCGACAAAGTTTCCCTCTGAGATACCAAATTTTGAGGGAAATCCTGGCGAAGATCCAGGCGATCACATGACAACTTTCCACCTATGGTGCTCATCAAATTCACTGTGAGATGACTCCATACAGTTGCGCCTGTTTCAACACACTCTTATCGAGGGTTCCGCAAAATGGTACATCGAACTAAATTGCTCAAGATATTATTATTTTGGTGACTTGGAGATGGTCTTCCTAAACCATTTCCAATTACCTGTGAGATATGATGTTGAAACCAAATTGTTGGCCAACTTTGAGCAGACTAAGCCTGATCATATCTCAGATCACTTCTGGGAATGGTGGCATTGAAAGAGTTTGATTTAGGTACAGGTCCCACTGTCTTTCTTCCTAGAATGGTTCCTAAAGTCTTTGGTACCACAATTATCTAAATACGTTGCGACTTCGAGAGTGTTTTCAGAGGAGGAGGTGATAATGATAGCACAATATATTGAATTGATATACTCTCAATCTAGCTTACTCTATGATATTTTTCCATATGTGATATGGTCCATCCTCTATAAGTCCATAAAAATTTTTGGACCACATGCTGATGGTATAGCTGGTTCAGCACAAAGAAATCTCATTGATCTGTTATCAAATCAATTGCAACAATTATCGATACAATAGATAATGGCCAACCAGACCTCTGGTTTGGCTGTCCCTCCTACCCAAACGTTGGATGTACACAGTGTAGAGTCAATGAAACTAAATGAAAACCAACAACCTAAAGGAAAGAAAAAATTAAGAAACAAGAAGGGTAAAGGGGATAAGAAAACTAATAACAATGTTGGCGGGGGAAACACAGAGAAAATAAAGTTGAAGTATCCCTATAACCTTTGCACAGAAGACCATCTGAAACACTTGTGCCCTCGACTTGGGGTGGCCCATAAGTTATTGGTGCAACAACATCCCGCAATGCTGACGAACCCATTTCCATAGGGGAAAAATATGACTGAAGCCTTTGCTTCTTCGAGCGTGAATGGGGGCAGTCAGGGACCCCCCACATCTACTAGTAATACCTTGGTCATGAACATTTACATGATGAAATGTGACGCTTATATAGTGACCAGGGCACATGATTATAGAATATCAAAATCTCCCAAAAAGGGTAAAGAATCCACAAACYCACATGTTCCTCTRTAGATCGAGAAGACAATGGGAGAAATAATGAAACACATCCTAAAAGGGGCATTCAAGAAATATTATCATAATCTGAATGCAAGRGCTTCCCAAAAATACTCTATGGTGGAGGAATTGGCACAAACCCCTTGTGTGATGTCCTCTTTGGAGTWCCTCCAAACCTTCCATTCATAGAGAAAGGATTTGTTATCCACCTTGGTATTTGCAGAGACTTGTAATACGGGAATGATTGTTCTTGATACGACTGACTTGAAAGCTCATCTCCCTTACCATGTTGCATTTTAGATAGTAGTGGCTTACCCCATGAAATATCTTCCGTACAGTGGTTGATGAGGGTACCTCAAACTACATGATGTCGTTGGCATGTTGGAAGGCCATTGGCCAACCTGTTTTGCCTCTATCACCTACGTTTATTACTTCTTTCGATGGTCTCTCTTTCAGACCACATGGAATCATTCCTTATTTCCCTGTGCAGTTAAGAGGGAAGACCATGCGTTTCAAAGTTGAAGTGGTCGATGTGCCTCTAAAATACAACCTTATGTTAAGAAGGAGTTGGACCTATGAAATGCATGCAATGGTTGCCACAGTTTTTTGGGTCTTGTTGTTTCCACATGAGGTTCGAATTGTCACAATTGACCAGTTGTCCTTCTCCCATCCTAACCCTTCATCGAGGGAATCCACAGTCTTGATGATTGATAACCCTCAACCCAACATCGTCAATGTAGGAGTTGGTTTGTGTCCACCATTGATGTGTACTTTCGATTACCCACCTCCTTTTAGTGATGTCAAGCCTATATCGGTTGCTCCTGACCAACCTAGGGATGAAATATTTCAAGTGTCATCGTTCCGAACGAATTACTTTCACGATTCGTCGAATTTTCCTTCCCCATCGGTATCAATGGAATGGATAGGTCATCCTGGCATGGCCATGCCATTTTCCGTGACATAATTTTCATACAGTATTGTCCAGCAAGCTTTGACCGACCCTAATCTGACTCCTGCACAAGAGTTAGATCCATTTCTCGAGCCTATTTTGGATCAAGGTTCCTTTTACAATACCGATTCTTTAGACCTAGTCTTTCCCTCAGATGAGGAAATTCTTGAGGCATTGACTGGTCTGGACATACCTTGGGATGATATCCATCACAGATATTATTTCCTCCCAGATTTAGGAAGAATAGAAGTAGGTGAATTTGTGTTGACTATGACTGGATATAGGTCTTGTCCTATTAATCCTCTGGCTATGCATGCAATTTACGTCGAGGGTAATATGGTGAGTATTGTCGAAACGATACCTAATGATATCTCTAGAACCCTTGGTTTTGTGGAGAATGTTATTGTCAAAGTGGGCTGCTCCCCTGAAGAGATTCGCATTTATACGAACTTATTTAGGGAGTTTCACGACATTTTTTCCTGGTCTTACGAGGAAATTCCAGGCATTGATCCAAGAATCGTCGAACATGAGATAAAAAATTATCCTGAAGCCAAGCTGGTCTGACAAAAGATTCATCCGGTGAATCCTCGAAAAGTGACAACTATTAAGGTTGAAGTAGAAAAAATTCTTAAAGCCAGTTTTATCTACCCCATATAGTTAACGCAATGGGTGTCAAATACTGTTCTAGTTAACAAAAATTGGGCACGATTCACATGTGCATGGACTTCCATGACTTGAATAAGGCATGTCCAAAGGATAATTTCCCCACTCCATTCATTGATCATATTTTCGATTAATGCGTAGGATGTGAGGTCTTTTCATTCATGGATGGTTTTTTAGGATATAACCAGATTCAGATCAAACCCCAAGACCAAAATAAAAAACAATTTTATTTTCATGGGGCACATTTTCTTATCGTAAGATTTCTTTTGGCCTAAATAATGTCGGAGCCACTTTTCAACGGGCCATGCATTTTTATTTCCATGACCTTAGACATATAGTCGAGGCTTATCTTGATGATCTAGCATCATGATCTTGCAAGAGAGATGATCATCCCACACACCTTCAAATAATATTCGAACGATGTCGCTATTATTAGATTTGCTTGAATCCTAACAAATGCAGTTTTTGCATGACATCGCGTCATCTTTTAGGTTTCATAGTTTTGACAATAGGGATCATGGTCAATCCTCTTAAGGTTGAGGCAATAGTTCAGTTGTCTCCCCTGTGCACAATACCCAAGCTTCAAATATTATAAGGGAAAGCAAAGTTTCTTCGGTGTTTTGTTGCAAACTATGTCAATATCACTAAAGGGTTCATTTTTTTATTGAAAAAGGGACTGCCTTTTTGTTGGGACGAAGTCGTTCAGTGCTCTTTTGAAGCATTGAAATGCACCCTTATATCTTCCCCTCTGTTCTGGCCTCCCAATTATAATAAAGATTTATTATTGTACTTGGTTTTTGCAGAGTCGACCATTGGTATGATCTTGGTTCAAGAGGATGATTTGCTCGAGCATCATGTGATTTATTACCTGAGTCGAGGCCTGGTTGGGCCGAAACGCAACTATTCCCATGTTGAGAAGCTTGCATTGAAAATAATGCATGTTGTCCAACAGTTCTGTCATTATATTCTTCTTTGTAAGACCACCATCATTTCCATTGTGAATTTGTTTCAATATGTGTTGACATGACGAGTCATTGGCGTAAATATCATTAGATGGATTGTTATCCTCCAAGAATTTGAATTGGATTTTGTTTTCGCAAAATACAAAAAGTCATTGGTCTTTGTGGAACTTATCTTAGAACTTCTGGTTGAATCTAGTGATGATACGCCTGAAGAATCACCTATTAAAGGAGATATTTTTTTATTGCATCTTTAGACCCCTAGTATGGAGTTATACTAGCCTATATCTAGAATTTGATTTTCCCTACTTCTGCCTCTCGTGATGAGCATCAGAGAATTCACCATCAGGCACAAAATTATCTCATAGTCGATGACACTTTGTATCGTCGATATGTAGATTTCATTATTCATCGGTGCCTTAGTCATGAGGAAGCAAAACCTGTTCTTAATGACTGACACACTGGAGCATGTCATGGTCATTTTTATGGGTTGGCAACAACCCAAAAAATTCTACGATCCAGTTACTTTTGGCCTATGTTAATTAAAGATTGCATTGATTCGGTCAAGAAGTGCCACCCATGTTATATCTTCTCTCGGAAGATGAGGGAACATCTTGCTTCCATGTTTCCCGTCATCGTTGTTGGTCCCTTTACTAAGTGGGGGATTGATATTACTACATGCCACCCGATTTCATCCAGGGGGAATCATTATATCATCGTAGTGGTAGAATACTTCACAAAGTGGGTCGAGGCTATGCCAACATTTAACAATGATGGAGAAACAATGACTCTCTTAATTTTCAACCAGATAGTAGAAATGTTTGACATCCCAAAAGAGATTGTTACTGACCATGGAAGTCACTTCAAGAATAAAATGATGTCCAAGTTAACATAAAATCTTGGGTTGAGGAAATAACATTCATTATCCTACTTCCCACAAGCGAATGGTTAGGTGGAAACTGTGAATAAGTCCCTCAAGAATATTCTACAATGAACGATCAATTCTGCCAAGTCAAATTGGAATTTGATGTTGCACTCAACATTATGGACCTACCGAACGTTTGTAAAGAATGTCACTAGTTTATCACCTTTTCAACTCGTTTATGGGATGGAAGAAGTCTTTCCTATTGAGTGTGAGATCACGTCCGTAAATTTGGTTGTAGAGTTGCTTCCAAACACTTCACTGCTTGATGAATGCCTATTATATCTTGAGCAACTCAATGATCAACATTGTGATGCAGCCTTGGCTAATGATGCTCATAAGAAATGAGTCATGTTTCAATATGATCGGTTCGTTTGTCCTTGGATTTTCTCTGAAGGCGATATTGTCCTGGTCTACGACCAAGAAAAAGATCCCCTGGGGGCAGGCAAGTTCAAACCCATGTGGTTCAGACCTTTCATCGTGAAATAGGTCTTAAAGAAGGGCTCTTATCGTCTAGTTGACTTTGAGGTAAATGCCTTGGCGGAGCCTAGAAATGGGCTCTACCTGAAGAAGTATTACTCATAGGTTGGTCTCCTAGGTGACTTCTTGTACATATGTATTATTCTTATATAGTTTATTGTCGTTTTTTTTATGGGTGTGTCGTTATTTATGTCATGTTTTTCACTGTGGAAAATGTCAAGTGAATCAGAGATGTTCCTTAGGTTTACGGACAATGCTAGTTGACACACTAAGAGGCTTTCTTCCACAGCTTGGGTGATTTTTATACCTCAAGGCCAATTACTATATTCCATAGGTATCTGTCTAGGTGACGCCACAAACAATGTCCTCAAGTACAATGTAGTGATAGAGTTTCTTCGTGACGGTTTGTTGCATGGAATTTCTCACCGCTGGGTCTACTTAGATGCTCAGCTAATTGTGTCTTATTTAAATGGATTTTACTGTGTTTATGATCGTACTTTACACCGACGTTTCCTTAGGGTACGTCTCTTAGAACATTGCTTTGATTACATTACGTATATCCATGTTCCTAGGAGATTCAAATGATAGATACCCTATCTAGTCAAGTATTAGATTGTCATATTGCACACACATAAAAAGAAGCACACACATAAACATGTACATACATTTGTAAAGAAATGTTATCTATAAGACATGAAGATGTAAATATATATATATATTTCAAAAGTGTTAGAGTGCATAGGTGGGCGCGAATGCCTCAAAAAATAATATCTGGTATACATCACAGGGCTTATTCCCTAAAAAATATATAAAAAATTCCCTCGACGCATGATGAGTCCATCCTATCTAAGCTTGAGGCCTATTAGCCCTGCTGTAGTGAACGATGACATTAGCCAAATGATGTAAAAGTTTGACCCAAGTTCGTGGCACCCCAACTACATGAGGTTGCATAGATGGTGGGAGATCCTCGATCTCAGCCATGAGAACTACACAAGTGAGCGCAATGAGGTTCCACTCCATAAGTCTTAAAAGTATCTCATCCTATCTGGTTGGAGGTCCCCCTGCGATGACTGGTCCGCTAGCTACTACTCATATTGCCTCTTATCGAGGTCGTCGCCTAGTCCTTGTGAAGTCTGTCGGGTACACTCATCCCACGTCTGTACATAACAGATACATAGTTGTCAGTACTCTGATAAATATAAAAAATGATATATATAACTAAAAATTAAATAACTTTAAAAAAAGGTACCTATATCTCCTCGCTCCTCTCCGGGAGGTACGGGCATGTATGGATCTCTGTAGAAGTTGATTCCAGTGTAGGGGTAGGCCTCTATCGCTGGAATCTGTCATGCCTACCAGTTGAAATTTTTTTCATCAAAGGCCTATATGGTCCTTCCTCCCCCCTATCGTGACAACAATGCTTCCCATCTATATACCATTGGGAAGGAGGCCGCATGCCCCCATACAGTATCTCTGGGACTCAAAATGGGCACCCTCTCTAAGAAGAACAAGCATAGTATGGTGCGAAACCTTAAGTTCTTGTTTCGACGCTCTCAACACTCTGTCATCTGCCTCTTCATGCAAGTGAGCATGGTCATACTCCAGTGGAAAATGCATGCATCTAGGCACTGCATTCCACAGTACATGTGCACCCGGGAGGCCTGGTGTAGGTATGCAGATCCAATAATCCGCCTAATACGCAATACAATCACCTTCAGTGACAAGTTGGTGATCTTGTTGATGGGAACATAAGAACATAATTTCTAAGTGTCAGCCTCACAATGCATCATGATGTAGTCTGCAATGTTGAAGGGCCCAGGGTGAAATGTGTGC